>CAJVPV010004309.1:0-10120 GCA_910591835.1 Acaulospora morrowiae | reverse complement strand
GTTATACATGCAATAGGCTAGGATTAACTCCCACCGAATGAGGTGGTGTAGGATTCTTAATGTAATGACAGTACTATTATTTAGTAAATAAAGTCTCGCATTTTATGCTTATTTGCAGTAAAAAAAAAAAAAAAAACAATAGGATCATGATCTACAAAAGGGTCATAAAATAATTCTTTAGAACAAATGGTTATAAGATCTTTAGAACTATAATAATGAGTACCTCTGGTATAGAGACAGGCACGAGGACAAATTTTAATATTATTTCTACAATAGTAGTAAAGAAATTCATCTACTAATATAGGTTTTGAATTCTTGTGATTGAGATTGCTAAGATGCTTAAATTCAGTACGATAGAAGTTTCTTTCAGATTTAAGAAACTTAATATGTGCATGAAGAAATGATTTTTCATTTGGAAACTCAGATTGATGACCTGAGAAATGTTCATCAAATGGAGAATGATAGTTATCAATAGAGAAAGGAGAATAGTTTGAGCAATTTGAAAGACAAATCCTAGGCATGATAAGAAGTAAAGACAAGAGTAAATATAGCGAATAGCTAAATAATAAAATAATATTAGTAGAATAAAATAGAACAATTTAAAACAAATATTTACAAAACAATGAAAAGAATGTTATAGAACAAAATACAAAAAAGAAGAAAAAAGAAACTTTTAGAAAAATAAGGGAAGGAATATGCTAAAACACTAATCGTTTATAAAAGAGGTAGCTATGCTATACTAACTTGACAGAATTGAAATCAGAATCTAAGACAAAAACCTAAAGAATGAACAAGACACTTTTCTTAAAAGAAGAATGGTTGTAACAAGAGAAGATTTAAAAGGAAAGAAACAGGAAGAAACAAATGAAGATTTTGAAATTATTGGAAGAAAAGACTCTGAAAAAGAAATAGAGGAACAAATCGAACAAGAATTTATCCAAGAATTTGAAAAAGTCTTAACAGAAGAACCTAAGAAAAAAGAATCAACAACTGATAGCGAGAAAAAAGAGATTCTTAAACAACTGGCTGAAGAAAAAAAAAAGGATAAGAAACAAGAAAAAAAGAAGAAGAGAAATAGAAGCAGGTCTAGTAGCAACCTGAGAAAAAAAAGAAATGATAGAGGACAACGAGTGGATTACTCAAGACAACCAAAAAACAATGAAAGGAGTAATCATATAGGATATGGATATAAGTATGGAAGAAGACAAAACCGAGGAATATACAACATCATGGAGTCAACAACAAGACTTATCAATATATTATACTGAGAAAAACAGGGATTACCCTCAAGAGTATAACAAAAATATGACAGATTCATATAACGACTTAAAGAAATCCAAGATGTGGAATCCCTATACAGTGAAAGACCATACTACAGATAAATATTTTAAAGAATGTTATTATTGCATGAAAAAAGGACATCCTATCAGAGAATGTAGGAGGAAAGAAGATGATAAAAGAAAAGAAAAAATCCATAAAGAAATCAGAAGACAGATCAAAGAAAATCAGGCAACAATAAAGGGTAGGGAAAAGCCGAGACAATATAAAAGATTCAAAGGAAAAATAACAAAATATTGTTATGAATGTAGTAAAAGAATAACTGAGAATTATCCAACAGAAACAGAGTATATGTACAAACAACACTATGATTTAAATAGGGAATTGAAAAAATCAAGACAACAAGAAACCGATGAATAAAGAAAGGAAAGAATACATGAAGTGTGAGAAAATGCTGGAAATTATTGTAAAAGTTGCAACATGAGATCAAAAGACCATCATGTACACAGAAATTAGAACAAATGAATCAGAATTCCTAGGAGAATGGAATGAACCTATCCCATGGAAAGACCTAGAACCATCTACTGAAAAGAAAGAATCAGAAAGATTTATAATTCTACCAATCACAATGAATGAAATTCAAAAATTAGGGCCCACTGTTGAAATAAAAATAGTAGGAGATAAAATTTAAAAAAATTATATAAACCCTCCAACAAAACCTTTGGAGATTCAAAAAACAAAAAACCAACAAACTGAATCAACTCAACTAAACAATCAAACTGACCAAGAAGAAAATCATTTAGAGACCCTTACAATTGGGATAAAGGCAACACTGGAAATTCCAGAACAGCCTGAAGAGAACCTTGTTCAAGAAAAACCCAAGTTCAGATATATTGAAGGATTGGATAGTAAATATTTCTTAAAGAAACAAGAGAACTATCAGTTCCCTGAGAAAATCAAAGAGCAAGAAGCATAAGAAGAACCAGAAGAAATATATACAACACCAGAGTATCAATCTATAACATTTGATTCATTTCCTGAATATACAAGTCTTGAAACAATTGAAGAAACAACTGAAATTGTTGAGACAATAGAAACAATACAAGAAGAAATCAAGGTAATTGAAGAGCCTGAAAAGAAAGAGTCACAACCTTTTGGAATAGTATCAATAATCAGACTTTTAAATAGGAAACCAGATAACAAAAATGGAAGCCAATGAACTCCAAGAAATTAGAAATAAAAGTAATGAAGAAAACTCAACAAAACAATATTACATAACAAATGATGCAATAAATATTCAGAGACCAAAACCACAAAAAGCAGTAACATTTGATGAAAGAATGATTGAATCACAGAAAGAAAAAATGAACTTATGGAAAGAAACAAATAATTTAGGATGGATCACATCACATAATAAAAATACAATTGAATTACAAGAAATCACTTAGGATAATGAGAACCTTTTCATATATGAAAAAGGATTACATTTTTTACTAGAAGAATCAGAAGGCCAATACTCTGAGACTGAAGAAAAATCAGACAATAAAGATTCATTTGAAAACTATTATAATGAAGAAAAGAAAAAAGAAATTGAAGATCCCAATTGGGAGATAAGGATATTTAGTAGATGGAAAAAAGATTATAAGTGGGGATTAGCAAATGTTACAAGAGGATTCGTAGATAATACAAATCCAAAGAATTTGTGAAAGCAGAAAAATTATGAGGAACAACAAGAAACCTCAGAATCTCAGAAAGATATAATTAAATCGTAAGGAAAAATTATCAGTCAAGAAATGAAAGACTTAGAAAAATATATCAATGAATTGGATTCCTTAGACGAACCAGATTATGAATTAAAATCAGAAGATAAAATAAGTATCTCTTCAGAGAACCTTAAATACTGGGTAAATTATAAATCTGGAGATAGTAAATACTTCACACAGGAAGAAATTGATAAAATGAAAAAAAGAGAAAAAGAAATGAATGAAATTGCATATGAGACATATAAGGATTTTGAAATGGATTCAGAATTAGAGGATGATATTGATGAATTACTAGAACAGCAAGAGAAAAAAATTAAAAGAGAAGGAAATGAAATAATTGCAAGATTCAAAAGGATGAATGAATTCAATCCAATCAGAAGAAAGCCAACAGATGAAGAACTAGAATATATTGAAACACTTTGAACAAGAAATTTTGGAAGTAATAGAAATGGATAATGAAAAATTTGAAGCACTTGGAAAAATAGTAAGATTTTATAAAAAACCCAAGAAATTCACAGATGAATTAATACAGCAAGAAGTGGGAGATTTTGAATATGACAAAAAAATGGAAAGGAAGGTAGTTGAGACATTGATGGGATTTTACAAGAAAGCTAAAGAATTTGTAGATAAGACAATACAACAAGAAATGGAACAAATTGAAATCCTGAGACAAGATAGTTTTGATACAGAAAAGGAAATGAATAAAACCAATGATAATGCTAAGATACCTCAAGGGTTTAAATTCTTTGAAGAGATATTCCCATTGGATAAAACACTCCAATATATTAGGGAAGAAGCATTAAAAGAAAACTATAAAGAAGTAATGGAAAAAATCCAACAGAACATGGAAAAAAAGTATACATATAATTTTGAAAATGCATATAAATTAGTATTTATAGAATGTGCAATGGGGATAATAACACCAAATGAACTAATAGATACATTGATTTGGAAAATATCAATCTTGGAGAATGAAAAAAAGGAAATAAGGCAAAAAATAGAAATGATCCATCGAGAAATTGAAAAGCAAGAAAAAAAAGGAAATATATTTCAAGTATATCCTAAGCAAATCCTCAAATGCAAAAGAATGAAATCAAAAATGGAATAGTATTAAAAAATGGAAAGAAAATAATTTTGAAAATAAAAATCATAATAGGAAAGAATTAAAAATAAAAGGAATAGAAGGAGGGATAGTGAGGTATAATAATATTGCAGGAGATGAGCTGTATAAGATCTGGGAACAAGAAATACTTGAAGAAATGAAAGAGAAGGGTGAAAATTATTGGTGTAAATCTGAAACAGACCCTGACATTATTTTACAATATACTAGATAAATAATTTGAAGAATAACAAGAAATACATAGCAACACCATAGTAATATATAACATAGTATAAATAACTATTTGATGTATTTAATAAAGGGTTAAAGTAAAGAAAATAAATAAAAATTGAAAAATTATAAAAGGACTTGTTGTTCACCAAAAACCTCAAAAAATTCTGAAAAAAGAAAAAATTTTAGAAAAATACATATCAAATTTTGAAAAAAAGGTATTAAGTGAAAAACCTGAAAATTAGAAGAAATGTCTCCAAAGGTGGACTATGTAACAAGAGGAGGAAGAAAAACAACACGATATAACCTACAGAGAAGAGATATAGAAAGAGGACAACTACCAGAACAGCAAACATTACACTGTTATAGTCAGTCATTCAGTGGAAGTAATCTTGCAAATAACTCAAGAAGAACCACACTTGAGGAAGAAGAATCAGAAGAAAATGAATCAACCTCTTCAGAAGATGAAATAGATGAATTAGCAAGAGATGACCCATGGAACTCAAACACACAATATACACCTACTAATAGTACACCAGGATCAAATAGAAGATCAAGAATAGGAACATCTGTAAACAATTTAAGAAGAGGCACATCTATAAGAAGTAGAGGTAATACACCAAATATAAGTAATAATTCAACAAAAAGAACACCATAGGATTAGAGACCTAGAACACCTGCAGAAAGTAATAATGAAGAAAATGAAAGCAATAATGATAAGAGTGATATAAGTGATGCAAGCACTAGTATGAGAAGAAAATTATATGGGCCAGCCATATCAAGTACAATGGGAACTATTATAGGAAAAGTATATATATATGACATACCAATATATTTTACAACAGAAATAGACTGTAATGTGATATCAAGCTCAGGAACAGCAGAAAAATTTGGGATTAGAGTAATAGAACTAGAAGAAGATGAAGAAGAATTAAGAGACCTGGTAGCAAATGAAATTCATAAAGTAAGAAATGCTAAAAAACTGAAAGATAAAATAATTATAAACTTTAAAAATGATGTAACTGTAGACTTAGGAACAGTGTATATCTTGGAGGAAGACAAAAAAAATTATGAAGATAAAGAAGGAATGACAAATGAATTACATTATATACTTGTAGGATGTGAAACAATGAAACAGTATGAAATACAACTGGATATGAAAACAGGAAAAATAAAAATGCCTAATAGACTTTATATACAATCTACAGAAAAGAAAACACATACACTAACAATGTATCCAAGTCCTAGCTTTATTGACCCAGTAGGATTATCATTGATACAAACAAAGAATTCACCAATAATAAAAGTAGAAATAGATTTAGGAAGAGGAGAAAAGAAAACAATAAGTGCTCTAGTAAACACAGAAGCAAATATAGATTGCATATCTGAAGAAAAATCTGAGGAATTAGGATTAAAATATGAACTATCAAATGAGGAATATACAGTAGCTACAGAAGAAGTATCTATAACAGAAGTAGGAAAAATAAAAAATCTTAGAGTAACCCTGGGAAAGAAAGAAGATAAAAAACTTAAAGAAGAAATAGAATGTAAGGTAATAAGAAACCTAACAAATGATATGATATTAGGAGATCCTATATAAGAAAAATATGGATTCATAATAGATAGAGGAACAAATAAAATATATAATAAGAATAAAACATATAGCATAACTATAGAACCAAATTTATGTATCAATGCAATCAAGGAAATGCTTAAAAAAATAGAAATAGGAATTTGTATTAATAAGAGAGAAAAAATTGAGAAAGGATAAGATATAGAACAAATATTCTTGAGGGAAAAGAAAGGAACAGAATTGATAAAAACAAGGGAAGGATATAAACCCAGTAAACCTTTTTATGCACACATGTCTATAAGGTTGACAGTAGCAGCAGGTCATTACAACATATATTTGAGGAAATAGATGAAGCAACAAAGTTGGGAGCAAGAGCAGTAGTAATACATTGTGGAAAAAGAGAAAGAGCAACTGAAGAGGAATTTGTAAAAAGGTTAGATGAAATAAGAAATTGAAATAGAAAAATGTTAATATTGTTAGAAAACTCAGCATTAGAAAAATACTATGGAACAACTTTAGAAGAAATACACAAGTGGTGTAAGGAAAGACATAATGTAGGAATATGTATAGATACTCAGCATTATCATTCAGCAGGAAATAATATAAATGGATTATTAAAAGACATGGGACAGCATATTAAAAGAATAAAGTTAATACATTTAAATGGAATACCAAATGAGCAGGCAGTAGAATGTAATAGGGATTTACATGAAAGTATACTTAAAGGAAGATTACCTTGGAAGACCATTTGTAAAATAGTAGGATTGGGAATACCTATGATATTAGAAGGACCTAAGGAAAGCAATGAGAATGAAATAAAAAAAATAAAAGAACATAAAATAAGTTCATTACAGTGGCTCAAGAAAGCTTGGGATAGTGAGGAAAATGAAGAACTGGATAAGGATAGGAAAATAATATTGGCAGAAGATGAAGTGGCAAATAAGTATTATGATGAAAGAAGATATAAAAAGAAATTTATAGAATATAGAAATAAGATAAACAAAGCCTTGTGGAAGTTTACACCAGGATCTGATAAAATGAAAGAATACTTGGAATATATAATTAAAAATTCTAAGGATAATGTAGAGGCAGAAGCTGCAGAGAGTATTATGAAAGAATTGTCAACCAACAAGTATGAAGAAATAGAATTTGTAAAAAAAGAAAAATCTAGAGAAATAGTTAAACAAAAGAAATATGATGAAATAGTATTTGAAAAACCAAAAGAAATAGTAAAGAAGGAAGTATATGATGAAAGAGAATTTGAGAAATTCTTTGAAAAAAAAAAATAGTATACAATAATGAAGGAATATGGATTAAGTATGAAGAAAGAGCAAAAACATGGGTAACAAACTATAAGGAAACAGAAGGAATAGTAAAAGAAAAACAAAAAGAATGTTTAAAAGAAATTGTGTATAATAAGTTGAAAATAAAGATTGACAAAAGAAAAATTAAGAGTATAATAAAAAAGAATTATAGGGATTATTATGTGGCATTCTATAGAATCAAAGCAGAAAAGATAAAAACAAAAAGGAAGTATGAGCAAATAACATGTAAGGAATTTGAAAGACTACTAAATGGTGATAAACTTAAGGGAAAGAAATTAGGAACTGAGTATCTAGAGTCAGATGTAAAGAAGGAAATAATCAAATTAATAACAGATGCAAGAATAAAAAGTAAAAAGATGAAAAAGAGAATTTAATACAAGTAGATAATAATGAAAGGGATAGTGAAATAGATAAGGAATATAGAATAAATCAAGAATAGAAAGAATATCAAGAAAGGCTACATTTAAAAGAATAGGAAATGACGAAGCCAACAAAGAAATCCTAAACAATAATAGGGAATATGTGAAACTAATAAGGAAAAAGAACAAAGGAACAATGAAAAAAGAAAGGTCTTATTCAATAAGAAAACATATAATGAAAATGCAAGAACAAGGAATAACAATAGACATGAGATAGGCAAAAGAACCACTAAGGGATAGAACAGATAAAGAACTAAGTGATATAATTGACTTATTGGAAATAACAGAAAAGTGGAAAACATTGATAATGGAGAACAGAGATGTATTTGAACAATATGTAAATGAGGTAGAAGTAATGAAAAATGCAATATTTGAATTAGAGCCAAAAAAAGAATGGACCCCATACTATACACAACCATACCTAGCAGAAAGAAAGGCAAAGAAAGAAATTAGCAGATAACAGTGAATGACAGACATCTTGCACAGCTGTACCAAAAAAAGCAGACAAAATAACAGGGAAAACTAGTTGGAGAGTATGTCAAGACTATAGAAAATTGAATGACCAAACAAAAGACATAAAAATGGTACTTCCAAGAATAGAAGATATTATGATGAAAATAGGAGATTATAAATATTTTACAACAATAGACTGTTTGTCAGGATACTACCATATAATAATACCTAGAAAATATAAAAAATATATGGCATTTGGAATAACAGGACTGGGAACTTACCAACCAGTTAGAATATTTTTTGGATTAAAGAATGCACCAGCAATATACCAGAAAAAAATGCAAAAAATATCAAACAAACCTTTATTAGAAGGATGGATGACAATATACATAGATAACATTATAATAGAAGCAAATACAAAAGAGGAATCTTTGCAGAAAACAAAAGAAGTTTTAGATTGCCTAAAGAAAAACGGAATGAAAGCAAAATTATTAAAGTGTAAATTCATGAAAGAAGAAGTAGAAGTATTAGGATAGAAAATATCTCAAGAACAAAGAAAAATAGTAGACAAAAGAGTAAAGGAAATACTAGAATGGCCCTATGGTCACAAGATGGAAACATTCATAGGGATATTAACATATATTAGTAAATTCATACCAGCAAAAGCAGAATTGGTAGGACCATTAAGAGAAACAATTGAGAAAACACTTAATAAGAAAGAAGGAATCAAAGGAAAAGTAAAACAACCAGCAAATGATCCACAAGCAAGAGCAGCATTTGATACACTTAAGGAATTAGTCAGAAATGAACAAATAATAGTAAACCCTGTGTGGGATGAACCAGTAGAAATCTATACAGACGCAAGTAATTGGGGAATAGAAGCAGTCCTTGTACAAAAACATGGAGTGATAGCATTCTATGGATGAACATTCAAATCCAATGAAAAGAAGTGGATAACATTGAGAAAGGAATTATATGGAATTTACAAAACGATCAAAGAAAATGTTAATCTGTTACAATTGTATACACAAGGAATGATCAAAGTATTTTGTGATAATAAAAATGCTGTGGACATATTAAAGGAGAAAAATAATATACCGGCAATAGCTAGAACAGCCATGAATGTGTATCTAAGGATTCTAACAATTCTCTTTGATTCTGTATTTGATTCTCAAGTTTATATTAAATTTAATAGGTGAGATATACCTCACCATCATTTTTAATAGTATTCTGAACCTCAATTTCAATTTTCGGAACCATACATGTACCATATGGTTTGTTTACTTGATCTAGACATTCAACACATAAAAGAAAAAAAGAATAAGATTGCAGATGCATTAAGCCATTATTGGAAAAAAATCGACAAATATAGAAAAATGGATAAACCTGTGAAACAAGGATATGTACAACCATATGACATTATATAAGCTAAGGGTAGCATAAAGAAAAAGATTATGCAAGAACAGATGAACGAATGATTAATCACATCATAACAAAATAATACTAAAAAAGAATAACAACAAAAAAGAGAAAAGAATGGACACTATTGATAAAAAACATGTATAAAACTGGATGAATTTTGAACATGAGAACTTCAGTGAATTGATTTCGCTCAATAGCAACTATAACAATCCCTGTAGTCACTACCACTATTTTATCGCAAACAACAAATTTCATTACAACAACTATCAAGAGTATTATTACCTCAATAGCCATAGAAGGTTCTATTGCAACAGTAACACAACAAGCTACAGAAAGAGTAAGTAATGTCCAGAACGTCAAAAATATCTTAATTACCATAGCAGTAACAACCACACTAGCAATTGTTAGAGCTGGAGCTCAACAGTGGAGACTCAGAAACTATAATAAGAAAAACAAAAAACAAAGAGATACAGTGATACACAAAATTTTTTGGAAAAATTTTTTAAAAAATTAAAAATTGCATTGTTATTTAATAAATATTAATTTAAAAAATATAA
>CAJVPV010004308.1:0-10121 GCA_910591835.1 Acaulospora morrowiae | reverse complement strand
TGTTTAGTATTTTCTTTTTTTTTCAATTTTCAATTTCTTATAGTTTTACATATAAACCTGAGTAGGTATTCATAGCTACTCAGCACTATTTAAAATGTACATCGGTTTTAATATTTATTTTCCATGTCGTTTAGATAGTTTCTGTAAGCAAGCTAGCATTAGACTTATTAGCTTAGCAAGTTATATAAGAGATGTTGTTGCTTTCTCAATGTATAAATTTCAAACAATTTTACGATAAATAAAGTGATGATGTTTACCTATTTTAAAAAAAAATAAAATTAAAATTGGGAATGCTATATTATATATACTATATAAGTTAACATTGAAATATGAATTATTTTTACTGAATAATTATATTAAAAAAACAATAAAACAATAAAATAAAAAGTTCTAATTGTATGATTTTTTTTGCTAAAAAAAAACTATATTAAATTAATATATATATGGAAATATTAAAGATGATTAAATAAAAGATAAAAAAACAATAATAATATAAATAGAAATTTAGTATATGTATAATACAGTAGATAGTATATTAGAATATTGTTTCCATATTGTTTCTTTATATAAACATACTATTATAAATAAAGATCTGGATAAAAATAATTCTTCAAGTTAATTTTTCTTTTGCTGTTGTAAGGAATTCAAGAATAGAAGAAGAAATAAGGAAATTTTATTAAAAAATATTATATATTTTATATTTTATATGATATATAATATAAAAAAATCTAAAAGGAAGTTAAAAAACTCTCACCTGTTCACTATTGATTTCTTGAAAATTTCCTTTTATGGTGATTTTCTTGAAAGAAGTACTTTCCTCTCTCTTTTCAATATGTCAAGTATACTATAAGCTCAAAGACATAAGGACTTTAAGGACTACTGTTGCATTGGAATAGGACCTCTGGTCAAAAGCCAAACAAGTTTGGAAATTTTGCTTGTTCTTTGGTTGCATGGGGAAAGATCCATAGCAGTCCTCCTTCTTAACTTTGTCTTTATGCATTTCCTCCTTTATTACTTTCATGATAACCATTCTCCTTACTATTTTTAACATTGCCAATTTTTTTCTAAAAGTATATTCAAGTAAAGTTTTGGGTTTTCCTACTTGTCTTAATCAAATTCTTCCAAATAACAACATAATATGCTTTACTGCACCATCTTAATGACATTAAAAATTTTCTCAAAATCAAAAACCAAAATTAGCTCAACTCCTCCAAATAATCTATACAATCCCAACAATCAATCCAATTTTGACACTCAAATCCACTAAGAACCAAACTAGTATTAATTTGTTAAGAACAACAATAATAACAATAACATACAAAGACTTAACAAAAACTTATCAAATCAAGACTAAATTACTGAAAATCTTCTATATTACTAAAAAAAATATTCCTACCTGTCTTAACTTAGCTGTTTATGAATAGGTATTAACCATTTATGGACCACCAATAGTTTGTTACCATCTACTTGATGTTCTTACAAATTAAAGATTTTTTCATGTGATAAGCTAGGATTAACTCCCACCAAATGGGATGGTATAGTATTCTTAATGTAATGATGATAAACTTATGTTTAATAAATGTCTCACATTTAATGCTTGTTTGTAGTGGAAGATATATACAGTATATATATACAGTATATATATATAAATCTAATTTATATGATGCATTTATGTATAATGCAAGAAAAAAATTTTTACAAGTAGATTGGTAATTTTTTATAGTATAAACATGATTTCAAAAATTGCAATTTTGAAATTTAATAGGTAGTAGTCATTTCTGATAATAATATTGATTTGAATAGATAGGTTATTTAGCTTGTTATATTTTTGAGCTTTGTTTTAATATAAAGTGAAAAAAGGAATTATCTATGTTGTACAGTTTCAAATTTGTTTGATTTGCAGATTTAATAATAATAATAGGACTGCATATCAGTTATTAATTTAACTAGTTAACTAAAAACAATTAACTAATTAATTTTAATCAGTTAATCATTTTAACCATTTAAATAACAAATCAACTAAATGACTAGTCAATCAGTTAAAAATTAATCAGTATCAAACACTAATTAAAACTATGTATATTATATCTTAATATCTACTTTAACAACCTGTGTCTAAAATGTGATGCATTTTTAGAAACCTCTTTATATATAATTTAATATCTTTACAATCAATTTAACACTTGAGACACGCTTCAGTTTGTTAATAAATGTTAGATTTAAACCAAGAATATTTAAAACAATGCGAGCAATAGAGTTTTTGACAATATCTCGAAATTGAGGTCATTTGGATAGAAGTCTTAAAATACTTTCTTGTAATTATTAAACTAACTTCAAGTAATTGTATGTTAACAGAAACAGTAGTAGATTACGTTCATGTGACAGTGTTCTTTGTCAGAACACCTAAACCAATAACTTGGCAAATACTGTATAATTTAGAATTCTTAATAATTAGTCATAAATAAAATGCAACGCAATAACTGTTGGAAGAAAAAAATTAAATTTTTCCTCTTATAAATCAATATTTTAAATCAATATTTAGATTAAATATTAAAGATTGGTTTGTATGCTCCAAGTTTTATACTTTCGATTTTAATAAAAAAGTTTTTCAATTAATTAACTTATTTATATAAAGTTCAACTTTATTTATCGAACAATCTTTATATAATTTTTATGGAACATATCTTTTATGCTATAAAACCTGTTATTGATTTTTTTTCTCATAGTGAAAATTTACTCTTTGTTCCATAAATTGTTGGTTTGCTTGTGCAATGAATTCGGTGTGCATTTACTTTAGGGTTAAAAATATTCCCAGAATTCTGAAGAGTACAGTAGAATGCACTTTACACAATCTTATACAAAGTTTTTCGAAATAACAAGGTAAAAGTAGAGAATTTGAGAATATTTGTAATTGATATTTATGAAAAAAAATTTTGGCTAAGAAAATTTCATGTTTTATTTACCTTGAGCATTAATTTTTCGGCCATGGTTAAGACTTTACTCTTGAGTTGTCAAATTCATCTCAATTTCAGAATTTTTGGGCTGTGGAAGATTTTTAAAATCAAGAAGTTTGCTTGTACGAAGAAGTTGACTTGTATGAATTTGTTCATTTGTACGACCAAGTGGTTGACGCGTCTGATTCTCTTCACTTGCATTAATTTGCTTGACTAGTTCGGAATCGGATACAAATCTATTCCAAGCATTTAAAATTTTACACAAGTCTTCTGCGGATGGTCGTTTTGCTGGATCAGCATCCCAACATTTTTTTATCAATTCAGCTATTAAAGGGGGCACATCTTGAATTTCTGGTCGCTTCCCATTACAGATTTCAATTGCAAGGGCTTTACTTTCTTCTTTATTTTCACAATCAACTATGCTAAAAGGACAAGCGCCAGAAAATACTTCGCACATAACCATTCCGAATGAATAAATGTCTGCAGCCTTTGCATGTATCTTATCATGAAGAACCTCAGGCGCCACATAAGGAAGAACCCCGTATAGTTTATCATCTCTCTCTTTATAATTAGCTGGTTTGCACAACCCTAAGTCTGTTATGTAAACCGCATCATTATAATTAGAAAAAAGAATGTTTCCAGGGTGAAAATCCCGATGAACTAATCCAGATTTGTGAATTTTGTACAATCCAAGTGCGACATAATGTAAACGCTTGAACTTCTCTTTCCACGATATATTGTGAATCGCCTTAGTATGATCAACAAATTTCATAACGATCATAAGGTTGGATTTTTTGTCTTTGGTGATACCGTAGCATCTGGTAATTTGTGATCTATCATCGTTTAATTTATGAAGGTTTTTTACCTATATTTAAAGTTAAATTTATTATGAGCAAAGTAATTTATATAAATTTATAAATGATTTCATTAATAAGTATTTAAATTTATAACGCGATACAAAGGGGATTAAAATTTGATGGCATTGATAATATAATTATTACCTCCGCCAAATATTCTTTAGATATCTCTTGAGAGTTTTTTAAGCATTTTAGCGCTACCTTTATTTCCCCGAATCTTTTCCATTGACCATGTTTGTTCCAATACAAGATGGGTCCTTCCTTCCAATTAGCCAAATAAACTTCCGCAAAACCACCTTCTCCAATTTTTTCAATTTTTTCAAATTTTTCGTATGGAATCCATTCAAGAACCTTGAATCTACTTATTGCTTCTAATTGCGCTTTTTGTATAAAACAATCAATATTATTATTTCCACTTGTCCATTTATAAAAATCTTCTTTAAAACGAAAGGAGCAGCAAGAATGACACCAGTAATCTCTAACTTCTTTTTTACATTGGTTGCATTTATCTAAGTAATCAAAATATACCATCACTCAAAATATTAGAGCTAAAAGCAAACAGAAAATTGTAATTCATTTAAAATAACGAATATTAATGAAAATATGCTTACAGTCTGTTATTGTAGTTAAAGAAAAGAATATAACTCAGATCAATTAAACCACTGAAGATATGAATTTACACAACAAATATTAATGAAAATATGCTTACAGTCTGTTATGATAGTTAAAGTAAATAATATAACTCAGATCAATTAAATCACCGAAGATATGAATATACTCAACAAATATTAATGAAAATATGCTTACCGTCTGTAATCGTAGTTAAAGTAAAGAATATAACACAGATCAATTAAACCAGAGAATATATGAATTTACACAACAAATATTAATGAAAATATGCTTACAGTCTATAATCATAGTTAATGTAAAGAATGTAACTCAGATCAATTAAACCACCGAAGATATAAATTTACTTAACAAATATTAATGAAAATATGCTTACCGTCTGTAATCGTAGTTAAAGTAAAGAATATAACTCAGATCAACTAAACCACCGAAGATATGAATTTACTTAACAAATATATATAAAAATATGCTTACACACTAAAAGTAAAGAATATAACTCAGATCAATTAAAACACCGAAAATATGAATTTACTCAACAAATATTAATGAAAATATGCTTACAGTCTGTAATCGTAGTTAAATTAAAGAATATAACTCAGATCAATTAAACGACCGAAGATATGAAATTACTCAATAAATATTAATGAAAATATGCTTACCGTCTGTAATCGTAGTTAAATAATATAACTAAGATCAATTAAACCACTAAAGATATGAATTTACACAACAAATATTAATGAAAATATGCTTACACGCTAAAAGTAAAGAATATAACTTAGATCACTCAATTAAACCACCAAATATATAAATTTACGTAACAAATATTAATGAAAATATGCTTACCGACTATAATCATAGTTAAAGTAAAGAATATAACTCAGATCAATTAAACCACCGAAGATATGAATTTAATCTACAAATATTAATGAAAATATGCTTACTCCCTAAAAGTAAAGAATATAACTCTGATTAATTAAACCATCGAAGATATGAATTTATACAACAAATATTAATGAAAATATGCTTACTCCCTAAAAGTAAAGAATATAAATCCGACCAATTAAACCACCGAAGATATGAATATACTCAATAAATATTAATGAAAATATGCTTACCGTCTGTAATCGTAGTTAAAGAATATAACTCAAATAAATTAAACCATCGAAGATATGAATTTACTCAACAAATATTAATGAAAATATGCTTACACGCTAAAAGTAAAGAATACGAGTTAGATCACTCAATTAAACCCCCGATGATATGAATTTACTTAAATATTAATGAAAATATGCTTACCAACTATAATCATAGTTAAAGTAAAGAATATAACTCAGATCAATATTACTCAACAAATATTAATGAAAATATGCTTACTCCCTAAAAGTAGAGTAACTCTGATCAATTAAACTATCGAAGATAGGAATTTACTTAACAAATATTAATAAAAATATGCTTACCGTCTGTAATCATAGTTAAAGTAAAGAATATAACTCATATCAATTAAACCACGGAAGATATGAATATACTCCACAAATATTAATAAAAATATACTTACACACTAAAAGTAAAGAATATCACTCTGATCAATTAAACCACCGTGAATTTACTCAACAAATATTAAAGAAAATATGCTTACAGTCTGTGATCGTAGTTAAAGTAAAGAATATAACTCAGATCAATTAAACTACCAAAGATATAAATTTTCTCGACAAATATTAATGAAAATATACTTGCCGTCTGTAATCGTAGTTAAACTCAAATCAATTAAACCATCAAAGATATGAATTTATTCAACAAATATTAATGAAAATATGCTGTACACACTAAAAGTAAATAATATAACTCAGATCAATTAAACCACCAAAGATATGAATTTACACAGCAAATATTAATGAAAATATATGCTTACACACTAAAAGTAAAGAATATAACTCAAATCAATTAAACCACTGAAGATATAAATTTGCTCAACAAAAATTAATGAAATATGCTTACTCCCTAAAAGTAAAGAATATAACTAATATCAATTAAACTACCGAAGATATGAATTTACTCAATAAATATTAATGAAAATATGCATACTCCCTAAAAGCAAAGAAAATAACTCAAATCAATTAAACTACCGAAGATATGAATTTACTTCACAAATATTAATGAAAATATGCTTACTCGCTAAAAGTAAAGAATATAGCTTGGATCAATTAAAACCACCGAAGATATGAATTTACTTAACAAATATTAATGAAATATGCTTACTCGCTAAAAGTAAAGAATATAACTCAGATCAATTAAACCACCGAAAATATGAATTTACTCAACAAATATTAATGATAAAATGCTTACCATCTGTAATTGTAGTTAAAGTAAAGAATATAACTCAGATCAATTAAACCACCGAAAATATAAATTTACTCAACAAATATTAAGGAAAATATAAAAGTAAAGAATACAACTCTGATCAATTAAACTACCGAAGATATGAATATACGCAACATATATTAATAAAAATATGCTTACCGACTGTAATAATAGTTAAAGAATACAACTCAGCAATTAAATCACCAAATATATGAATCTACTCAACAAATATTAATGAAATATGCTTACTCCCTAAAAGTAAAGAATATAATTCTGATCAATTAAACCACTAAAGATATAAATTTGCTCAACAAATATCAATGAAAATATGCTTACCGTCTGTAATCGTAGTTAAAGTAAAGAATATAACTCAGATCAATTAAACTACCGAAGATATAAATTTACTCAACAAATATTAATGAAAATATGCTTACCGTCTGTATTCGTTGTTAAAGTAAAGAATATAGCTCAGATCAATCAAACAACCGAAGATATAAATTTTCTCAACAAATATTAATGAAAATATACTTGCCGTCTGTAATCGTAGTTAAAGTAAAGAATATAACACAGATCAATTAAACCACCGAAGATATAAATTTACTCAACAAATATTAATGAAAATATGCTTACTCCCTAAAAGTAAAGAATATAACTCAGATCAATTAAACTACCGTCAATATGAATTTACTCAACAAATATTAATGAAAATCTCAACTAGTTAATAAACATCACCTAATGCTGCTTTAATCATTCTTTTAGTAAAATTCATAATTAACGAAAGTTAATAATATACTGTACTTGCAAATGCAATGCTAAGCCTTATGCAATATATTGCATGTTACGCTGATAATACAAGGTCGGACAAAAATCAAAATCAATTTAATTCAAACAGAACATTCAAGAATTTAAGCAAAATGGTAAGTTTTATCAGGTTTAATTTGGGTCGCTCTAATCTTATATGGGTCGTTATCGTGGGTCATCGTGGGTAGTGATGTCAAAGGTTCGGTTCAATCTAATCCCATTTAAGAATTGAACTGATATAAATACTTTATAATTGAATCTACAATAGAAATTTAAATAAATAATTACACTACATATAATAACACTATGTCTACATATCAACATTATTTTTATCGTCGTTCGTTTTTTTTTGGGTTTTATGATATATATATTAAAAAACTAAAAACTAATTTGAATAATATATTAGGTGAAAAATCTATAAAGTAAGTTTTAATTTTAATAAATTTTGTCATAAACAATAAATAAATATATTTGGTAATATACTTACTATAAATTTAATTCTTTTTCTTGTTTCCACCAAATTTTTAAACATAGAGATGCACAAGGTGTTTCGTCATAAATTTGATTACATGAAAGATTAATAGTATTTTTTGCAATTGAAAAAACTCTTTCATATGGAACACTAGTAGCTTGTAATATAAGGTAGTCAAGAGCTATACTTGAAAGTATAGGAAATTTTGTCCAATTTGATTTCTATCATTATAATGAATTTGAGTTTTCAGGTGATATACAAAGGAAAAAATCAACTTGATTGGCAAGTATTAATTAAATAACTTGAGTTAAATAAATAATATTTTTAAAAAATTCATAAGGTCTTCATGTCTTAATTCCTCAAATAGTGGTTTAATAATATTATAATAATTATAAGTTTCTGGAAGAAGTTTAATTACTATTATATGTTTATTAATATCAAAAGTACTTAATTTACTACAAGGATCTAAAAAGTCAGAAAGTATTGAGATATTATTTAAATTATTTCAATATTTATTAAGTTTTTTCTTAATGGTTTTCACTAAATATTAAAAATTTATTTTTTTATTTGTATAAAATTTTAAGTATATAAAAAGGGTTTAATTTTGCATATATATATTTCATTGTATAACAATATTTATTATTTATTAATTTTTTTTTTAATTTTTGAAGCATATTATTAACCTATTTAATAAATCCTAAAATCCAAAAGTCTTTTCTAATATAACCCTAATAGATTGTTTATAATTAAAAAGGTCTTAATAATTTTTATAATGTTAAGCAAGTTGCAGTACTATACTAATATTTGTAGATACAGTTATAGTTATAAGAGAAGCAACTTCAGATCTTGGTCCTTTAAGAAATGGCAAAGTTTCTAGAGATCTGACTTATTTTTTTGATACTATGTTATTTGAATTATTTTACTTAATTATTTTAATTAATTAATTATTTATTTATTTTATTATTTTTATTATTATTATTACTAAAATTTTTGAAAATTTTAATAACTTTTAATAAATACTAGCATATATTATTAATATATTATTAATATTTATTAGCTTTAGTTATATTTTCTATATAATTTTTTCTTTTCTTCAAGAATTCTTAAAATGTCTATATAGTTTTGAATAGTGCAGCAAATTCGGAGTGTCGTAGCTCAAAAATCAAGTTATGAAGCTTCTTTGAGATTATAAGCAACTAGTTGTGAAAAGACTAGATGAATAATATTTGTTAAGATCCTAAATGTAATTGTCTTATTGATATTTTAAGTAATTTCACTTTTTCTTTTATAGATAAGAATTTTCTTTAATGATTATCCTAAGTATAACAAATAATTCTCTAATCAATTTTTTTGTATAAATAAATGAACCACACTTAAATAATTGAATTAGAAGCAATCAAAAATTGACCAAAACATTATAAAAAGGTTACAATTTCCTTTAGCTGTGAAAAAAAAAGAACAATTATCATAATTATAAATTTTAAATTCATGTATTTTCTTTAATTTTCTTTTAATAATATTATATTTATTTCATATTTTTCTTTTATATTTTTCTATTGTTTTTCTATTGAAATTCAATATTTATATATTGTTATCTTTTGATTCTAATATCAAAGTAGAGTTGTGAAATTGACTGAAACAATAATTTTAAATTGTTTATATTAATTTATTTAATAGTGTTTGAAACAAAACATATGTTGAATAAATTAAATTATTGAAAATTAAAAATTGTTTTTATTAGTAATTTTGAAGTCTGTCAAGGGAGAAACTGAAAGTTTCAATATATTTGATTATAAATTTTATTTTCTTATGATTTTCTTTGATATTTTTTTAATTATTTTCTTTTATTTTTCTTTATTCTGTTCTTATTTTCTTTTATTTCATAGAAACACTATATTTACTGCAAGTCTAAATTGGCACAATTCTCATTTTGCTCTCTCAAGACAATAATACTATTATTACAGTTATTTTTTTCCCATATACTAACTGGAGCCATGCTTGGTATACTTTATTGTTCAAGAGATTTGCAAGTTAATTACATATATATTGAAT
>CAJVPV010004307.1:0-10122 GCA_910591835.1 Acaulospora morrowiae | reverse complement strand
ATCGGACTTTAACTTCTCAGATTTTATAGTAACGGACAATCGCGCTTTATTACTATAACGACCCCTGTGGGGTCGATACACTATCTGTGCCACAGCTTGATTGATGTCGCTCAGTTTTAACATATAGATTTTTTTAATATAGATATATACAGTATATAATTTTTTATTAATTTAATGTTAACATAAATGATTCGATCCCGTTTAGTAAACTTTTAATACTTTAATAACTACTTTTCTAATTAAAATCGTATAGAATTATTTCATTTTTCAAACTTTAAAAATTAATTCAACTAATATATATAATAGATTTTTTAAAATACATTAAAATTCATTTTTGAAAAATGATTAATATCAAAAAATTTACTAAATTTATTCTTGAACTTTTTAAAAAAAAAATTATTTATGATCTTCCAGGATATAATAAATTATTAAAGAGATTTTGGTTCTCTAAGATTAAATAGTTTTTTTTTTTTATTTTAAAAAGTGTATCTAATAAATAACAAATTGATTTATATGAGTAATTATTTTTGAAGGCAGACCAGAAATTTTCTGGTGTGATCCTAAAATTTATATTATATGGGTAATTATTTTTGAAGGTGACAAAAATGCTAGATGATTTTTTTGGATTCAACTTTTAAACAATACATATATAATATAAATTTTAGGATTCCACTAGAAAATTTCCAGTCTACATTCGAAAATAATTACCCATATATGTATTGTTTAAAAGTTGGGACCAAAAAAATCATGTCTAGTATTTTTAATGCCTTCAAAAATAACTATCCATATAGCAATATATTTCAACATTTTAATATTGATCCTATAATTTTTTTTTATCATATTAATAAAGATTATGATAAATATATTTATCTGCATTAATAATATCCTCAATTTTATTTTGTTTTTTTTTTAAATTTGAAATGGGCATTAAATACAGGATTTTTATTAAACAAATTGTTTATTATTATTACATTAAAAATTTTTTACATAGAATATATATAATTGTTGTCTATTGCAACTTTATAACTAATATGAATTGCCATCTAATAGATATTTACCTGTTAAAAATGTCAAATGGCTAATGCCTATTCAAAACAATAATGTATTTGTTTAATTAAAACTTTTTTTTATGTCATAAAATGGCATCAGATGCAAAACTTTATTAATATATATAACATATCCAGATTACATCAAACATCTTTACAAAATTGAGTTTATAATTTAATGTTAACCTATCTATGATGCTAACTATTTTTAGCCTAGTTATACTTAGTGTACTTTGGATTAGTTTTAGTGCTGGATGGTTAATGCCCTTCCAGAGCTGAGATAAAGACTTGTGATTTAATAGTGCTATTGTTATAATTTGCCTGTGAGTCTATAGCTTCCATTATTAACTTTAGTAAACTTTTATCGTTTAGGATAGCTTTTGATAAGTGTATATTATTGGGGCTTTTGGCCGGGGGGAATACCTTTTTTATTTGACTCCCTTTACTTCAGATATATTAGCTGTTTCTGATCTTAAAATCCATATCTGTGAGTATAGTAAGGCTAGTATTTTGTTTGTCATCTTGGCATGGCTAATAACAAGTAGTTGTATATCTATGTTTAGCATTCCACTTGCAAGCTTGTTCAGATTAGATTTTAACCAATGTCTAGTTTTTGTATGCTTCTTTTGATTTCTATTATGAACTTCTTATTGCTATTTCTTCTTACAAGCTTTATTAAACTTGTTTTTATCTTGTTTTCCATTTTGTTGTATGTTGCAATGTTTTTATAGCAATTAAAAATGTAACTCTGGATTTTTACTGCTGTGAGGCACCTGGGGCAAAGATTATCGGTATAGATGCTTGAATATCAATCTTGTAGCAGTTGCCTGGATAGCAATGTTCTACTTAACAGCTTGAGTCTGAAGGCTGGTAGAAAAGAAATATTTATTTTGTCCTTCTTGATTAGTAGCTTGTTTGCCTTGGCTAGAATTTGAAGTGTTAATACTTTCATGCTAGCTTTCTACCTGTTTTTAATTGACGAGCTCTAAATAACATTAGCGAGTCTATATGTTCACTGAATTTTTTTGATCCAAATAACTGGACTGTAGCTCCAATTATTTTTGATTTTTGGGTTTGAGGTACAGCTTTCCAGCTCTACTAGGTTGTTAATCCCTATAATTATGTCACTGTCTTGATAGCCTGAGATAACTGGGATTGACTCTAGTCTTAATTTGATGTTTTTGTATTTGCATGTGCTATTGATTTTTCCTTTTAAAAAACTATATGAAAATTTGACTCTTTGATTAGAGTAGCTTGGAATATATAGGTCTATCTTCTTTGAGAGATTGATTGATATATATGTCTGATCATTGGCTGCCTCTACTAAACTGATTATTTCTAGGAGAATGTTGATTGGCTATGGATTTGTTGAGTATAGGGCTATGTTGATGTCATGTCCATGTATCATTAACAATTCATCTTTGCTCTCGACATCGAAGTGTAAAAATAGTCTGTTGAAGTTGATAACTTGTTTGAGATTCTCTATGATGCTGATGTTGAGTTGTACTGGTAGATCTCTACATTCATGAAAGCTGATTTCTACTCTTAGATTATTGTCTGGAATGGCATTGTACTGAAGTTGAAGCCATATTTCCTCTAGTGCATTGGTTAAATAATGTTTATTATTTGTCTTATATGTCCAGAGAGACATTGCTTTAGTGATTGGGATGGCGATTTTAAGGCCATTGGTATGGTACTGACATTTCTTGAGAGTTCTATTTGTTATTAGTTTGTAGTGGGTTCCTTTTATTTGAAAGTAAGTATGGTTACAATTGATTCTTGTTTTGATAAAACTCAATTCGTTATTGATAGTGAAAGCCCAGAATCTGGTTCTAGTGTTTGGGATGCAGGTCGAAGTTCCTTTAAGAGTAGATGTGAAATTGATTTTGATGAACCAGGTAGGTATAAGACCTTTGGATATGGGCAAAAGTGCATGTTAAACTTGTGCCAGGATAGCTTTCTGTTTGATTGAAAAGTAAGTAGATCTTCTAAGAACTTGATATTTCCTTTACTCAGTCCTAGTGCCTGACTATTTGCCATCAAATGAAAAGTGAAGGCTTAGTGATTGTTCTTCTTTAGAGTGGTTATATTGACAGGGAGTGGGACAGATGTTAATTCTGTATACTTTTGAAGCTGTCACTACTTGCATAATCCATGTTTTTGAAAATTTCTTAGGGTGACAGATTGGACAGAGCTAGATAGCAAGACTGGCTTGAAGAGAATTTATTTCCAGTGACATAGCTTCTTGGGTTTTTGTGTTAGTGAGTTTGGCAATGAGAAGTTTTATTAAAGTAAGGTCTTGATTATCTGCTAGATTTATTAGGTTGAGTCTAGCTTGTGAGTAAATGATTTTGTCTGATATCGTTTTTCCTATTTTGAACTTTTTTTCGATTGTTTTATTAACTCTGGTCTGAAGCTTTTGTAATTGTGGTTTGAAGAGAGAGCTTGTTAAAAGAGGATAATTAAGTTTGCTAGGGATGATTCAGTTTAGCACTTGTTTCAGTATTGGGCCATTCCATTTCTGTTTGTGGCATGCTTCTATTATCTGACTTAGATCCTTTATATAGGTCTGGTTTGGAATACCTCTAGCTGGGTCTTCTGTGAAGAGAGTTGCCTAGGTATCAAAGAGGAGTTTTGACACTAAGCAGTTTTACTACTGTATTTATGACTCGCAAGCCTGTATTCCTTGCACTATTATTGTTAGCTAGAGTAGTGATAAGCATTGTTTTATCCAAGTTGCATTTGATGTTATTAAAAGTGAGAAAAGAGCAAAAGATGTCTGTGAAGTCTTGAAGACTGTCTAGAGAGTTTGCTATAAGAAGTATGTCATCCATATATGTGAGGATGCTATATGGGATTAGTGGTTGCTTGGCATTATTGTAAATTGTTATTACTATTGGATCATAAAATATTGTTCATAAGAGTGATAAGAGTGTCTCTCCTTGATCGAGACCTTTCGACACCTTTATATTATTTGTGCTACCAAAGTTTGTTGCTACTGTAAGTTCTCGTTTGTTTAACAGGCTATGAAAAATGTTGATAAGCTTGTTTGGGATTTTGATTTTCTCTAAGGCAGCTTTGAGACTGCTGAGGTTGACTGAATCGAATACCTTTGCAATGTCAAAGAAGGCCAGCCAGAGTTCGCTGTTCAGATTCTTTGCTGTGTTCAGGCTTGAGGCCACAATGGTTAATGGTTCCATTGTGCTTTGGTTGTGTAGCCCTACAAAGCTAGCTTTTGACAAGATGTTAGTCTCATATATATTTTTCAAAAGTCTAATGTTGATTATTTTTATAAAAACTTTTCTCGTTGACTCGATTAAGGATATCAGGCAGGTATCTGAGACTTTTCGTGACCATATAATTTTTTTAGATAGTAAAACGATTGTTAACTTTTTTCAGCTCTGTGGAATGATTTCGTCATCAATGACCTTATTGTACAACTGTAAAAGTATTTGTTTTGAGGCACGTCCAAGGGTGTTAATTATCTCATACGCAATATCTAAGCATCCTGGGGTCTTATCTAAAGATAGTTCTTGCAATGAGCCCTCAATTTCAGTGAGGCTTATTGGACTCAAGATGTTGTTATATATGCCTTCTTCAATTATACTGACAGAAACATATTTGTCAGACCAATATGAATTAGACAGGCTAAATTTGTTACTCATCAGGACCTTTTTGAAATGGTTGATTATAATACTCTTTATTTCCTCTAGGTTGTCTATGAGAATGCCTTGATTGTCTTGTATGAAGTTGAGATCTAATGAGGGCTTGAGGTTACCTAATGTTTTTTTGATAAAATTCTTTGGTTTTTTCCAAAATTTGATAAAGTTGTTAATGATGCTTCTCTGGACTTGTTCAGCGTGAAACTCTTTGATATCGTTAAGTCTTTCTTTGATAAGTGTATTTTTAATCTAATTCAATAATTTGATAGAGATTAGTGTGAATCCAAAGATCTTTTTGTGAATTTGTACGATGTTCCTTGGTACTCTTACTGAAATAGATTTCTTTTTTTTAGAAATAATCTTTTTAATTTGTCTGATTGTTCTATAATGTTAATCTCCATTATGTTGGAGGGCCTTGTTCATGACTGGTTTTACTAGCAGTAGGTTATTTTTAGTTGCATTTACAATAGCGTGATTGAATAAGGGCCAAGAATAGCTGTCCCTCATGGAAATTCTGAGATCTGTTTTTTTTTTAAAGTTGCTTTTCTGTTCTGGTGTGGCTTGTTTCCAATTGAATAACTTAGTCTGACAGCCTGGGGCTCTGAGCTTGTGTTCGAAACAATCAAAAATTATTTGAACTTATTTATGATCTGTGATGATTGATAGGGACTCTGAGGTTTTTGTACTAAGGACTTTGAATCCGAGGTGGTTTGTGCATCAGATTTGATCAATTCTTGATGTACTAGTTTGTGTTATATAAGTGAACTCACTTTCTCTATTTAGGACTTTCATAATTTCCACCCAGTTGAACAAATAATTATAAATTGTTTTTTTGGTGTTTGTTATTGGTGCATTGATGAATGGGGTGCCTGTAGAATAGGAGTTGAAGTCATTTGCCAATGTCTGATGAGTTGATCCTTTGAATTTTCTTAAGTGCTTTACAAGTGACTTGGTCACTTTTTTCCTTTCGCTTGTCTCATGAGGCAAGTAAATGGCTGTAATAATTAAATCAATTTTTGGTTTAAATTTCAGGTGAGCTGAGTACCAATACTTATTTTTTGCATATGTTGCAAAGATATGATTCATTAGATCACCACCTACAATTAAGCATGATCTATTTTTTGATGACACTGATGGTGCACTTGCAATGATGGTCTTGTTATTAAGCTTTTTTGGGAAGGAATTAGTTGTGAGGACTTTGGTTTCAGAACAGCACATTATTGACCTTTCATTTGTGAAGTCGTGTGTGAAGGTTATTAACTTTGATCTTTCATTGAGGCCTCTTATATTTAATGTTGTAATGTTGAGAAGATTTTTAATTGTGACAGTGGTATTAATGTCAGGGATAGTGTTTTGTATAAAACTGTTCAATAAGTATATGTAGTTGTATAAGCTTCTTATTTTAACAAATAAATGGGATTAAGTCAAAACCGGGCTCCGGTAAGTCCTCTGCAAGTATATATTTGTCTGGTAGTTTGTCGAAATTGTAACTTTTGTGGAGTTGAGCAATATAGATCGGTAAGTTGTCATAATCTCTGACAGGGAATTGGATGTCTATGTGATTTTCTTGGTTAAGTTTGTTTAGTTCTTCAATTGAGAGGAAAGGTGCTTTAGGAGCTTTAAACCAATCTTCAAGCAATATAAGGAATTCATATCTCTGGTTGAGTTTTCTAATTTTCTCTTGGTACTGCTAATTCCTATAGTCTAAAAAGGTATCAAATTCCAATGAGGCATCTACTTTACTGATTTTACTTGACAGTTTTTCTTTATTAGTTTGTGAGGTTGCTGGGTTGATTCATGCTAGGCCAACTGGGAAACTAAATTTGAAGTCACTTCTCAGTCGAGCAATTAAGGCCGTTGTATTTTCTTTGGTATTTGCTGGGATTGGAATGTCAATCTCGTCTAAGAGTGGATTTGGGGACCTGGGGAGAGGTCTTTTGTCTTGTAGTAGTCTATTGGCAGAGTAATAATAAGCCTATACTCCTTTCTCAATATGCCAATAAGTTTGCGTGTGTTTATTATCATGGGGTCATATGGGAAATATGTTGCTAAATGAGGTGGGAGGAGTTCGTATGATGCTGGCAGAGGTTTCTTTGGTGGGGGCAGATTGAAATAAGATTTGGATAGTTTTTGTGGGATCCTGTAGTGCTTTCTCAATTCCCTAGCTTTTTCAGTGAGCATTTTAAGATTCTTTATTTCCACAATAGGAAACAGTGGTCTGGTCACTTCATTAAGTTCCTCTGGCTTCTCTAGGAGTAGAGGAGGAGTGTAAAAGAATGAATCTGATATGTGCTCAAACTTATAGTAGGTGTGTAGGACTGAAAGAACTTTGGGTAAGTGTGTTTTCTTTCTCATTGGTAGCTGGCATGGTAGTCTAATTATAATATTTGATGGGATTTGATCAAAAGATTGGAGCAGTAGAGGTAACGATTTGTATAGTGTTTGTTTGCAGATGTCTAGTACTTCAATATAGTCCAGTGTCTTGTCATTATCTTTTATAAGATAATTGCAGCCATATTCAAAAAGCTGTGCTATTTCGTAATATTTGAGTTTTGATAGATCTGTAAATTCGAGGCAAGCAATAAACAGGGTTAAGTTTAGCAGTCAGCAGATTTTCCTTTTTGTGCTTCTGTTGATATATCCTAAGTCATTTTGTCACTTGTAGTTGATATGTGCTTTCTTTTCGTGGGTTTCGTATTCTATTTGGTGATTGCCTTTAAGGCACTTATTTTTTGTAAATGATCTGAAAAAGGATCTGTCTCTGAGTAGAATCTTGCTAAAGATGGCGAACTGTGGCTCTTGGAGGACTGAGCCTTTAGACTTGTTAATGATTTCTTTGAGAGTGTTTATGATCTCTTGAGCATTTGCATAGCAGTAACTTAGTTATGCAGCCAGATCAATGATTATATCATGCTCACTGACAAAAGGTTTATCTGTATTAATAGGCTGTTTGGTAGAGTCCTCATCTATTATCTGCTGGGTATTGGGGTCACTTTCCATAAGCAGATTGATTATTCTTTGTTCTCTTGGATCTAGTAGTTGCAAGGTCAGTGAGATTATTACACTATTTGATGTAGTTGATGACTCAGGTAATACTAGCAGGTAACCTACCAGACTTGTTTCCTTATTTGGAGGGGTTGCAATGTTATTATTTTGCATTGTTGGGTTTAGGTTTGTGGCTTCTGACCTAGTGTGATAATCCAATAATGAGTTTTGAAGTTCTTTCAAGTCTATTTGCACTTGTTTATTGAATTTCGCTAGCAAATCTGTGTTTTCTATTAAGATATCCTGTCCCATAAGATCCATGGAGATGTCAATTGCAGATACTGAACTTGTTGGTCTGATTGTGCTATCAGATTTGTCCTGATTGGCATTAGGAGTAACTGCATATTGATAATCGTCAACTTGTATCATGTCACCTGCTTCTTGTTGATCATGTGATGTGTTGTGATTATTAGGTACGCTTGTGTGCATAACCTGTGCAGTTGGTGCTAATGATATGTTTTGTTGATTATTTGTAGAGGGTGAGCTGTTTGTGGTTTTTTGGGCTTGAGAATTATCAGGTGTAGGGGAGAGACTACTTGCAGTACTGTCTAGCAATGGTAGAAGGTTTTTCTCCTGTACTAAGATGTTTGGTGGAGGGTAAATAAATGAATCTAATACCTTTTTCAATTGAAATGTGTTGTTCTCCTTATTTATAATGTTGACTTGATTCCATGATAGGTGCCAATTGTAGTTGAGGTTGCTGCTAATAACTTTTTGAGCTATTTGTTCTCTGTCAGCCTGGTTGAGTTTGTTGCTGTCCTGATATTTGAAAAACTCCCCCAATTGGAAGCTAAACTTCTTCCTTGGTTTGCTAGCTATTACTATAGTGAATGCTTGGTGGGTTGCTCTGGTGGTTTTAGAGATACTGAACTCGATGTAGATTGTTGAAATATCATTCTGGGCTTGTGAGGAACTTTCCTGGACTGAAATAATCCAATATTTGGGGAAGCTAACGAGTGGTGAAATGGATATGTTTTTTCCTGGAAGGGAGATTAGAATAGTGCATATATTTATTTCCATGTAAACTACGGCAAACAGAAGTTTGCTTGGATTGATGAGGATGATGTCAAAAAGAGCTAATACTAGGTCTGGAGGTTTTATTTTGGAAAAGAAGCCCCCAAGGACAAGGATACTTGACTTGTTTTTTCTCAAAATTTTTCCTAATTGCCTAAAAAGAAAATTTTTAGGGAATCTGATGCATTTAAGAAAGAGTTTTTTTTTTAATTAAAACTTTTTTTGTTTATAGAATTATTATTATTATTTAATATAGTTAAGATCTTGTTCAATATGGTTTCATTTGAGTAATTAGATGCTGTATAAATTGATAAACTTGTTTTTTTTTTGTCATTTGATATCTGTAAAAGTGATATGGTAACAGTTGCTGAGTATTGTTTCCAGGTTTCTAAAGTATTTTAAAAAGTAATTTGAAATTTTTTCTTTTTTTATACAATATTATATAGTAATTTAAATTGCCTAAAGCTAAATTTATTACAATTTTGCTTATTAGATTGATAACAAAAACTTTTTTATGTTTTCAGAAGTCAGTTCATTTTTCAATATATATTTTTTATCAACTAGTCAAATTTGATTCCTTTTGAAATTAGAGTTTCTTTGTTTTATAAACAATTAAATATATGAATAAGATTTCTTAAGTATATGTTATATCTTGAATATAAATTGTCTTTGTATAGATCTGGATATCTTTTGTGTATTTTAGTTCTTGTTAAGAGTTGATTGGCAATAATTTTAGTTCTGAATATGACTAGTGTTTGAATTTAATTTGGTTGGCTTTTCTGGTCTTCTTATTGGCTTTAATAATAATTTCTAGTTTCAATATGATAGTGAATTTGTAAATAGCTAATTAATTAAGAAAAAGATTGAAAAGATTAATGAAATTGATTCAATAGATTACATCTGTGATATATTTATTATTGATTAAAGAGGTGATGTTAAAATTTGAAGATAATAAAATTGAAGTTTTAACTGTTATACTATGAGATATAGAAGTTAAAATTGATTTAAATTATTGATTTCTATTAAATTAAATTAGTTTTTCTTTATTTATTAATTTATATTTTTGATGCTGCTATTATAAGAATATTTAACTTGATTATAAACATATTTAAGAAAAATAGTTGTGAGTTTGTGTTATAAGTAACATATAACAATAGAGTAAAATAAAGCATATTTCAGTATATTATTAAGTATTGGCTAGAATAATACAATTGAATTGAATTTAGATTTTGTGAGGGGCTATCCAAACCCACTCTTCTTCTAGGGTGTTAAGGCTGGGGCGCAATAATTTGGTCCGAGTTTCTCTCTTAAAAACTCTACAAAAACTCAATCAATTCATCAATACATTCCTTGGG
>CAJVPV010004306.1:0-10124 GCA_910591835.1 Acaulospora morrowiae | reverse complement strand
GATTTTTTTATTTAATATTAAGATAAAATACAAAGTTAAAAAAATTCCAAAAATATATGACTCATACTGTACATATAATTTTTGAAAGACCAATAAAATTTTATAGTAGTGAGCAAAATTTTTTAGAAAAATTATTTTTGTTATAAATATACAAATTTTTATTTAAATAATTTTCAATTTTAAATATATATTTTTTAATAGTTAAAAAATAGATTGTTCTAATTTTTATAATTAATTAATATAAATTTTATTGTAAAATTAATTTTTAAATCAAAAATTTCAAGTTTAAAATTTTTTATAAATTTATATATAAATTCTGGTTAAAAATATTTTATTTTTATTATAATAAAATTTTTATCAAATAGTTTTTATAGTATAGAAATTATATTATTAAAATTTTATATTTTTTTATTTTATAAATTTAATTTTTTTTACTATTAAGATGAAACATATCTCATGATCTTTATTAATATGTAATTATTATTATTACATGATTAATTTTTAAGATACGAGATATATAGACAAACTAAAACTATGTATATATTAGTCTACCACTTATTATAGTAGATATATTTCTAATAAAAAAACTCTTAAATAGGGAAAAAGTTAAGAAAGGAACTATTTACATATAAGAACAAAAAAATTATATATATATAAATTTGAAGGTGAGATTACTATAGTATAAGTAAAGGAATGTAAAAGTATTGAAAGTTGGAGATTGAAAATTTTTGATAGGAAGTTACTATATATGTTAATTTGAAGTTAGAGTTAATTACTTCTTGAAAGTTGGATATAGTTAAGAAATTAGAAATAAAGTAGTGATAGTAAGTATTGAGTTTAGAATGTAATTATCTTTTATGTTAACAATCCCTTCTACAGGACACAAACCAAGTATGTTTACCTAGGTTACTGTTTCCTTTTGATAGCTGGATATGATTTCAGTAACAATAGAAAAGTATTGACTTAAGTTACCAGATTACATGACACAACTCCCTGATATTTCACTTTCACTTTTAATGAAAATATTTTATTTTTATTCATATTGGTTAGGCTTAGGTTGTCTTTTTTCTTTAATAGTAGCATTGTTGCTTATGGATTACAATTTCATTGTTAATGATGATTATAGAAAGTTGTGTGGTTTATAGGTTAGTGGTATAGTTGAGATAATAGTAAGTCTGATATAGAACCTGTTTCAATCTTGTTATGTTATTTTGATACTTGTTTATGAAGATTATTAGAACCTGTGCAAGGCACAGTCACATACTCTTTTAATCCAATATGCTATTAATTAATTGTAATTGTTGTTATTGTTATTATTATTGTTGTTATTATTAGTGTATAAGTATTTTAATAAAGAAATTGGTTAAAAAATAGGTTTAAATAAATTTGGTTTTGTTATTAAAAGAGTAAAAAAAAATTTGATTAATTGTTTATTAAGTATTAATCTTTTGATGAAGTAGAACTGAATATAGTTTTTAAGTTAAAAAGATTTTTTTTTTTTGAGATGGTAATAGAATAAGAAAGCAATATGTATTGTTGTTTTTAATAAGAAAAGAAAAAAAATAAATAAATAAAAAATTTGTAAAGGTTGTGTTAAGACAAACATTAGATTCAGTAACTTTGTTTGAATGTGTAGTTAAAGATATATTTGTAATATAGAGAAAAATAGGAAAAAAAAAAAAAGTGATTATAGTAGTCATATTGAAGGAAAGGTTTTTAAAGACAAAAATTATAAAGAAAAAATGTTATAAGTCTTTTCCTATATAACCAAGAGTTAAAGAAGATTTTCAACTTGCTTAGGTCTTGATTAGAGGTTATATCCCACTGTAACAATGTTCTTTAAGTTTTTATATCCTTTGTTTAAAGCTTAGTTACCTTAAAAAAGTAAAGAAAAAAAAGCACTTCTTGGAAAAAGATTTTCTAAAAAAGAAATTTTAAAAAATCAGTGGTGAACGGGTAAGAATTTTTTCATTTGGTTAAATATTTTATTAATTTATTTATTTTAATTAAATAATTTTATTAATTTTTTATTGTTAATTTTTTTATAATAGTTTTAAAATTAAAAAAAAATTTAAAAACATTTTTTCAAATAATATTTTAATAATATTTTAATAATATATTATATAAATGGTTATTAAGTAAACTTGTTTTTTATAGTTTCAACTATATATAAATAATTTTTTATTTAATTTCTTTAAATAATTCTTGAAATATAATTAATTAAGTAAAAATTATTTTTATCAAAAAGTTTTGTTCACCATTGTATATTATTTTAGTTTATATTTTCATTTTATTTTTTTATATTAAAAAACTATCTATATAAAAAGGTTTTTTTCTTGGTTTCTTTTATATTTAATAAAAAGTTTTTTTATTAATTATAAACAATATTTTGTTTATAACTTTTTTTAATATAAAAATATTATATAGTTTTTAAATTAAAACTAATTAGTTTTTAGATTAGATTAATTTAAAAAAATAATCAGATCAGATTTAATTTTGATTAAAACCAATTCAAATTGAATTATTGTAATATTTACAAATAATTATTATTATTTACTTTATTAATTAAAAAATTAATATTATTAAAAAAATACATAAATTTTTTTATTATAAAAATATAAAATTTTTTAAAAATATTTGTTTTGAATTAATAAAAAATTATAAAAAAAGTTTTATTATAATTTTTATTATTTTAATTTTTAAAATATTATTTAAAAATAATAAATACTTTATTTAATTTTTTTATTTAAAAATATATAATTTGTAAAAATTATTTAAGAAAAAGTAATTAAAAAATTAATAAAAAACTATTTATAATTAATTTAATATTACAAACTTTATATCAAATCATATTTAATTATATATTTTCTTTAAATTTAAATAAAATTTTAAATTACTATTAATTTTTTATAAATTTTATAAATTAAATTTTTTTATTATTAAATTTATTATTATTATTTATCTTAAATAAAAAACAAATATATATGTATTTATAATAATTAATAAGAAAGGTTTTTTTAAAATGATAATTAAATCTAATTATATAGTACATGTAAAATAATATAATTAATAAATTTTGATTTTAAATTAATTATTTATTAAAATAATTTTTTATAATATATTGTTTTTTAAATAAAATAAAATGTTTTGCTACTAATAGTTAGTATTGTAAATAGGTTAACATTAATTTACAAAACTTACTTTTTGACGTAATCTAAGTATAATATATATCAATAAAGTTTTGCTTCTAATGCTATTTTATAATAAATAATAATTCTAAATTTTCGAACCTTAAATTATCACGTGAAAAATATTAATTAGGGAATGCGTTACATTGTTTCAAAAGCGTTTCATTACAGTAAACAATAATACCATTTTTTTATTATCTAATATACTCAAGGTTTAAGTCAAACAAAGAACGTTTAATTTTATTTAGCCTTTTTATACCTGGAAAACCTGTTTTTAATTTGCAATTAATCTTTTGTTCTAGATTTAATATTTCGAACATATGAAATGTGGTTACGTAAGTCGTAGCACAAAATTAACGATGCGTACAAATACAGTAATCTGAAGCCGAATTTTTCTGAAGGAAGAATCTTCTAAGTATTAAATAAAGGTATACCAACAATTCTTTGCTTTGATAAGCAATACATATTTATGGATGTAGGATCAATGTTAGAATTAGTTTAAAAAGTCGTCGAAAATTACCAGATCCCAATTATCACAAGTATTAGAAATTATACCATAAACAAAAAATTAACGATGCCTTCCATTATAAAAAAAATCAAAGAACTACTAAAAAGGCAAAATGTCAGCGCCACGATTAGTTCCGACGGAAAACTTGACTTCAAAGATAAAATCAACCTCCCAGGAAAAACTACTTTAGAGGCCGATTCTAATGGTAAAGTTAGTTTAACGGAAAATGTCAATATTGGAGGAGCAAATGTAAACTTAACCCAAACGAACTATCTGCGAAAAGGTTAGAATCCAAATAATATTGATTTTATTAATCTTAATCTTAGGAAAATTCTAACAATAGTATTATATTTTTATCCAAAGACGACGATTAAAGATCACTTAGAGAAAATCGATACTTCATTCTCGGAAAGTGAAATATGAATGCTAGACTTTGAAAACAAAGTACAGAATGATAAAAAATTAACAGTGAAAGTTCGGGCAACTTCATTGCTGATTCATATATTATTGCATGTTGCAACTATCTTATTGTATTTTGTCTTCATTTTACATTCACAGTACACATTTTTCGTACATGAGATTAATTTCTCAAACTATCAAAAATTCCGAGAAATTTATAGGAATACATTAACATTAATAAACCCTTGTCAAATCGTTTTTCTTTGAGAATTTTATTTAACATTACAATTCATATATGTAATATTTCAATATCATTTATTAAACTTTCGGTAATATCTAATAAAAATATTACTATTCAAAATAAGTTTGATAATTTTTATATTAACAATTTTCATATATACTGTATATACATGTATATAATCAATATTTATGCAGATAATGAAAAACAATATCAATGAAAATTATATATTTTAAAGAGATTATTGTAAGAGGAAAACTCGACGCAACGATCCTAACGATTATTTGAGAAATTAATATTATTGGAATAGCGAAATGGCTCGAGTTAATTAGATTATATAGTGAGAATATTGGTTATGGCATTTATAGTTAATTTGGTTTATATGGTTTATCACAGTTTATTTCGATTTTTTTGTCTATTTCTTTTATATGTCGTTTACTTTTCAATTTTATTTATTATGATTGAAAATATGTGTATAAACAGTTGTTAAATTAAGTAAAAGAAGAGCTAGAATTAACTACAATGAGAAAAACTAAATATGATAAAAAATATTCATTCTAATATAGTTTGTTTGAGATATGTTTACAACCAATAGTGTTATAAGTTTTGTAAATTTTGAATCAAATTATTCAAGTCTCTTATTTAAAGTTTTAAAGTTTTATTTAAAGTTTTGTTTTTGAACTTGTATAAACTTGTATAGTTTTATATAAATAGTAAATTGTTATAAAAGATTATATTTTATCTACAGTCCTTTCCAATAAATGAAAGATCACTTAAAAATTATTATAAGTAATTGAAAATAGTCATCATATATTAAACTTTTTATTTTATTAATAAAAACAAATTCTATGTACTAAGTAAACTTGTTTCTTATAATTAATTCTATTTATACTATATATTAGCTTATCTATACAATCTATATCTAGCCAATATTGAAAATAAATTTTAAAACAATATTGTATATATTAAATATAATTAATTGGTAATTATATTTATTTATTCAAAAAATTTGAAATTAAGATATAAGAATAAAATAAATAAAAAAAGAAAAATATATATAATAACAAAAATTACTTAAACTAAAATTGAATTAATTAAACTATAAGATATATATATATATAAAAGTAATATTCTTAAGAAAATATCAGTTTAACTTAAATATTTATTTTGTTACTTATTAATTTTGTTTTTTTTTAATATAATAATAAAGTATAATTGATATTATTTATTATTTTGATAGTAGTTATTATAATTGTATTAAAAAACCAGTTTAAATTGATTTGGTTTTTGTTTTAATATTTGACAAAATCTGATTGGATAATTAAAGAGCAATAATTATTTAAAGAAAATAAACTAATTTCAATTTTTTAACAAAATATGACAACCGCTAGGCTTTAAATTAGGTTGGATAATTTATAAGTTAATAGTAACATTTCTATCTCCTAAAGATCCCATCCGGATATGTGGACCCATCCTCGCGATAGTAAACTCGTATAACTGGATAAGGCTATAGGTAGAGGGACAGGTTAACTTAAATAGATCTTGTAGTTATGTAATTGAATATAAATCACTTAATAAAAGATCATATGCTACTAGCACCTTTGCACCCGAAAAAAAAAAATAAAATAAAATAAATCTAATAACTTTATTTAAATATATTTTTTTAAAAATATTTAATTTAATATATATAATGATATTAATATAAATAATTTTTATAATATAGTAAATAAAAATAAGAAAATAAGAAAACAAAAGAAAAGTAAATTGCCATAAATTTTTCTTTATATAATTAAAAGATAAATAAGATTTTCTAACTTAAATAGACTTTAATCAAAAATTCTATTCTATTATATCAATTATTTTAAAAATTTCTAAGTCTTTAAATTAAAACTCATTTGTAATAAAAAATATATAATATTTTTTAATAAAAATTATTATATAAGAAATTTTTTTTGCAAAATAAATAATCAAAAAAAAATATATGAGATAAATATATACTATAGTAAAGATATAAGTTATAGTATAAATTATACATGTGGCATAAATTATTTTGTTGTTGACTTAATTCCCAAAATTCTCAAAAATAATTGCGTCATGACTCAATTATTTATATATTTTAATAATGACTCAATTAATTGTGTCAAGGATCTATGAATTTTAGCAACATGTATAGACAAGTGTCAAGGGTGTGACTACAGAGACAACACAAGAAAGAAGTGTACCAAGGAAATCAAAATAGACCAGGCAATAATTATTTCAATAACCAAAACCGCACATAGTGCAAAGCTTTACAGTTAGATCTTAGGACACCTGGACAGAATACAAATATCACCAGGCACAATAATGCACAATATACAAAATCCAGAAAACAAAACACAAATCAGAATTAACATCATAATTGGTGGAAAACAAACAGAAATAGAAGACAAAATCACAAAATACATACAAACCAGCAGCTTAAATAAAAAAGAACTAGCCAAAATAACTAAACAAACAGAAAGTTGGAGAAGAATAAAAGCATACACAGATGGCTCAATAGTCCAGGAAGCAACTAACCAAACCAGATGGGAGTGGGATATCACATAACCAATCAAGAAACAGGAGAGAAAGTCACATACTCAAGTCGTATAGAACATTTTCTATTATCAACAAGAGCAGAATTGATAGCAATCTTAACCATGCTAGTTACAATCCCAGTTCAAGCAGAAGTTGAAATATATATAGACAGCTAGGCAGCTATTCAAGGAATTCAAAAAGAAAATAAAGGAAGCCATCAAATTTATAAAAGTGCAAACTGGATAACAAAAACTCTGATTAAAAGAATTATTAAAGAAAGACAAGAACAACAATATTTATTAAAGTCAAAGCACACTAGGAAAAAGAGAACAACGAAAAGACAGATGAACTGGCAAAAGAAGGAGTGAACAAAGAAAATGAAGCAATTATAACAGCCAATTCAAAAGCAATAGCATGGGAAACACTAAATTGAAGAGGATATCAATTAGACACAAATATCAAAGAATTCCTGAAAAATATGTAAAACACCAAATAGATGACAAACTGGATAACACAGAGAAGAAACAGAGTATAAATTGAGTATAGAGACAAGCTACAAATAGACTGGCACTTTACTTGGAAAGCACAATACCAATCCAGAATAACTAAAATGTATACAAGTTAAGAAGATCACACATATAGAAGAAGCAGGTACAGATTACATGACAAACTTCCTACACTGGATAGCCTAACAGAAAGAAGACCAGATATTTACAAATCAAACAAATGCCCAGAATGCAAGAAAAAAGAAAGCCTAGAGCACTTAATGCATAAACACTGGCAATACAAGATAACAGATGAATACAAAAAGATAATAAAAGAAGAAACCAAAGGATGTCAAAGAAATTGCAACAAAGAAAAAAAAAAAGAAGACCCAAAATCAAAAATGTCATTAATTATGAACTCAGGGTGTACAAGAAACTATATAGTAAAGAGAATTCTGACCAAATAGATAACCTTATATATATATCAGTTTGCAAGGGAAAAAACAAAAGAAGTACATAGAAGAATTGTTGAGAGAACAACAAAAGTAATCAATGAGCTATGGAAAAAAAGATATAAAGAAATCACAGAATGGAAAGAAATAAACAACATCAGCAGAGCAAACAAAAGAAAGTAATAATATGGATCATATCAAATAAAAATTGAAAAAGACAGAGAAAAAAAGGAAATAATAGCAAATAGGAAAAAGAACTTGGGGAGGAAATTGCTGGAAAGATGGATTAAAAATATAGACAAAATAACGAGAAACAATTTTTTTTAGTGACATTAACAATAGTGATACCTTGTCACATTAGTTTCAATTTCTATCCATTAGAAAAAGTTGATAGCAATAGCCGATATCTAGGAAATCTTGATATAGTTTAGCATATACTTATCAATTAATGTTATAGCATAGTTTATATACAGAAATGTATACGAATATATGTAAATATTAACTTTAATAAAGTTTGCTAAGCAAGGTTAAGCTAGTTTAAAAAAAAAAATATTATAGATTTGTAACTTAAATATAATTTGTAACTGATTTAATAGTATATACCAACTATAGGAACTACTCTAGAAGCATTTACTAGAAAGTATAAATAAAGTAAGACCATCAGATACTGTCTATAAGTAAAGCATTAAAGGGTATGTGATAAGAAACCTAATAATAATTAACAAATACAAAGCTCTTTAAGTGGTCCATGTCTAAATATGAACCTACTTTTATAGTATAAATTAGTATTCAAATTAGAACTAGAGCAGGATTGTTGGTTAATTAGCAATAGCTAAGACTATTTATGTAATGGTTATTTGTAACTAAGATTTACAATAAAAATTCTCACATGTATTGTACCTTAGTCCTAATATATATACAGTTCGGAACAAAAAAAATCACTTTTAATATTTTTACTATAACTTTATAAAAACTTATTTAAATAATATAAAAATTTTAATATATATTCTTTAAAACTTAAAAAATAAAATTACTTAAAGATTTTTTATAAAATATATTGTTAAAAATTTTTTTAAATTTAAATTTAATATCTAAAAAAATAATTAATCAAAACTTTAATTATTTTTTAATATAAATTTAATATAGATGGAAATTGTAATTTTTAAATAAAAAAAATAATTTAAATATATGTAATCTGTAGGTCCATAATGCAGTGGTTAGCACTTTACAGATCAAATCACAAGATACCGGTTCAACTCTATGTGAAGGCAGTTGAACAAGGCCACATGATATCTGGCACCATAACCTGTTATGTGCTGTTTCTTATAGGAAGCCGTTCCATATACTGATCCAGTAGGCATTGAGATTGTGATTTCCAGTTAAGGTGCTATGGCATGTTGATTGTCTGGTTGGTATTACGATAATCAATGTAATGTTTGGTGCATCCCCCAGGTTCAAACAGGTCATTTCCCTCCCCTATAGTTTACAAAACTATAAAAAAAAACTTGCTAACCCGATTAGACAATTTTGAAGAGGATCACTTTACCGGTAAGCAGCCCTCGAACTGTATAAGGACAATGTGATGAGACAGGGTATGTAGAATTTGCGTCCTGCTTAGTATTTATACCCCTAGGCTTGGCAGCTTATGCCAACCAGCTGGTAACAGAATGTCTACTAGGAGATTAAGGATTATTCCTTAAGGAGTCACACTCCATTTGGCTATATGGCCCCTAGATTTGGTAGTGTCCAACCGGCGGCAAACCAGAGCATTCGCTAGGGAGTACATACTTGCATTAATCAGTCCGAGCTGTAGCTGGGGTCAGGTGGTGGTAGGTGAGACGTGATAAGAACCCTAATGATGGTAGCAAGTAACAAAATGCTCTTTAAATAGACCACGCCTGGATTGCGAACCCATCTCCGGGGTATTAGTTGGTAGCTAGATTAGAATTAGAGATGGTGTTAGGATTAGAATAGCTAATATAGTTAGTCAGACTTTTCATGTAATAATTGTAACTTCAATGCTAAGTTAATAAAGTTTGTATATAATGCACTTTGCCTCTAAAAAAAAAAAATAATAATAAATAATTTAAATATTATTTTTATTTATTATATAATAAAAATTTATTTATTTTATATAAAAATTTATATATAAACTCTCTCCTGATCACGTCCGTTTTGTTAAAAATTTTTCTTTTATGGTAATTTTAAGCAAGAAAAAATGGTTTACACTCTTTATCGCAAGTGAGCCCCAGCTCAGGAACTCAAGAACCTTCAAGACAACTGGTGCAGTGGGATGGG
>CAJVPV010004305.1:0-10124 GCA_910591835.1 Acaulospora morrowiae | reverse complement strand
TTACATGAAACTTCGAAGATTTATTTTATTTATGTTCTCGATTTATTTCTCAAGTTCTGTGCCTTTCTCTAAAATTTTTTAGATAAGAGAAAGCTTCTGTACACAGTAATCAAAAGCTTCAGATGCTTTTCGTTTACTTTTGTTTTGTAGATTGCTATCAAATTGCGTACATCTCTTGGTTAAATTGTAAGTCCGAAGCTAATAAGTTTATTTAAAAAAAAATAATAATAATGTGTTACACATGCGGACGAGTGATCTATATTTTTATCAAGGATCGTAAACATGGAATGTCCTTCGCTCTGCTTCGGACAATGAACTGTATTTTCACTTTTCTCCTAAAATTTTTTTTTTATTAAATTGCGATTTATAATTGAACAAATTAAAAATTGATACTAATTTGTCTATTAAATAACTTGAGAGATACACAGTCGTAATTTTATCCTAATATCACGTGCACAATTTACACTCTTTTGTATAATAGACTTTATTTATTACTTTTATTTCTTTTTTATTTCTTCGAAGGAGATGCATTATTCTTTAATGGAAGGTTTTAAAGGTTTTGATGATCTTAACATTCTTACTAGTCGCTTTCGTGATAAAGAGAAGAGGTGGCTCCTGCTTGCTTCATTGAAGCCTTGTTAAACGCAGATGAGGTGAATGTAGCAAAATTCGTATTAGTAAAATCATTTCTTCACATTACTAGCCATAGGTCTATTTAACTAAAATATCAGAGGTCACTATAATCCTGATCTCAAGTCAATTAAAATGTCAAAACATTTCCATTATTATTTCATTATTTGAGGCTAAAGTTTATCCAGGAAAGGAGACACTTTCTGTGATATAACAAAAAGAGCGACCTAATTATACATGGCTTGTGAAACTCACTTTGAATTGAAAGAAATTTTGACGTTTTCTGGTTTTCATAAAATTATAAACTGAGCTTAGATTTCTTTTACAATAAAAAACATTACTTAAAGAATACGATTTTCAAATTTCCTTCAATGGCCATACAAATGAAAAAGTTAGCGTCATAGAAAAGCAGAAGGACATTGAGGTCATCGATATAAAAATTATTAATTGATCATTCTTGCCTTCTACTGATATTTTGTTTTGATTTTTCATCATATCTGAAAATCGTTCTTTGATTCGATGAACTCCATGTTTCTACTATAATTTAATCCGTTATAAATAATTTTTTTTAAAATAGTCATCGGAAATTTTGTTCATAATATAAAACTGAAAAATTATGTTAGCAGCCTCTTTTGAACATCAACAACTATACTAAAATTCTTCTGAATCGAACGCAGCAACATATAGAACGCGATCGATCAAATAAATAATGTGATGATTATAATCAATCATAGCTATCTATATTCTCAGAAAAAACCTACAAAATAAATAACAAAGAACTTAGTACGAAGGTTATTATCGTTTAAAAAGAACATATGAACCAGGATATTACCTTTTATTATCCATAATTTAAGTCTGAATCAGAAGTTTTGACAACTTAAATGAAAAATTATTATGAGACTACCTTTTACCTTGCAGAAGAGAATAATTACAGTTTCGTTTATTGTAAAAAAAAAAAAACTTTGGGGTCAAACTTGAAATCCATCGGATATACAGTAAATTTCCTATTGGAAATTTCGCTTTGTATATCTTTTTTAATACAACCTACATTTCGAGTATTTCTTATTTAAACATTATTTTCAAAACTAGTCTTCACTGCGACAATAGTTGCTTTAAATATTAAGAAAATGAATAACAATCAAGGATTGAGTTAAGATATCCTAATTATCAAAAAAAAAATTTTTATTAAGGTACGGTAGGTGTGTTAAACCTTGCTAAGTCATATTCATTTCAACAAATTTCAAACTTTGCATTTGATCAAGTGTACATTCCAAGATCCAATCCAAGAATCCCTGTATTAAAGAACTACTTACATTTTAAATCAAATATTGAAGATATTTTTCGATTTTTCATAAACGAACAGTGAGTCAAAAGTCCCATTATTAAATCCTATCATGCTTTTGTAAATTCATCGGTATTTCATAAAATTATCCAATACTTAAGATTTTTATCAATGGCATTAATTTCTAAAGACAAATATAACTCGAGCAAAATTTAAAACTATACCAGTATTATACAGCCACATCTATTTCTGTTTTCCACGCGTGAGCGTGCTTAATCTTATAAATAATTAACATGTGTATTTCGAGCGAATAAAATTATATCATAAAAAAAAAACCTTCACACAAATCGTATTAACATAATAAATTGATCTGTTCAAATTATAAAATAAATATCGTACAAGTTAACTAAATGTTCATGTACCTCTTAGCTTGATCTCTAAAATTTCTCAGACCGCAGCACAATTATGAAAGGAGGTAATGTTTGATACAATTTATGTATAACTCACGTCTATTTGATTTAACAATTCCTAACGGTATGCAGTTATGGTTGCAGGACTATGTCTTCAAATTATAACGACGCTTAATCATTGCATCTTCTGGTCCTCTGTTGCAAGTGATATTTTCTTCAAATTCAAATTCAACCGAAAACAGATCTTTCAACTTTTATACATTAAAAAGAAGGAAAGCTTATAGCATTTGAAAGCCGAAAAAATATTAAATAAACCTGCAGAAGCGAAGTTAGAGGCAAAACCGTGTATTGAAGCGCAGAACGGACATCACTTGGAGCTACACAATAATACAAGTTTTTTTTTTTTTTAACGCGAATTTTCAAAGTAAACAATGAACCGACGTGTTTCCAGATTCGATCAAATAATATAAAAAGGGCAGTTTTTTTTTTCTTTCTCTAATCGTTATAATGTTATTTATGATAGGGATCATAATAATTTAGGATGTATCATTGTAAACTTAAATCGAGTGGCATTGTAGCAGTAACGTATTTATAAAAAAGAATGCAAATGAACAGATGAAGGCATTGAAGGCATAAAGGGAGGGTATACTGTTATTACTCGTCTAATTATTGGACGAGATCACGTGCAATTGTACAATTTATATATGAGGCGATCGTAGAAATAGTCGATAGCAGTTAAGTTGTTTTAATTGTAAATACGTATTTATTTATAATAGATTTATAATTTATGATATAAATAAAATACCACATAATAAGTTCACTTGATTGCTAATAATTTCGAAAAAACCGCTTAAGCTTGATCATTTTGTTAAATAAACCTTCGAGTCTTAATTGGCACATCTTTGCTTTAAGAGGCGTGTATTCATTGAACTTAAGCCTTTCACGCCTTGAATATATGCTTTAGAAATCCATAATATATTTTGATGTGAAGTCCAATGTAAAGCGACTTGCGGCGTTTGATTCTCTATTCTTTTTACATGCCACAAACGAATGGCTCCATCAGAACCACTTGTCAATAAAAAATTTCCCATTTTTGTATTCTTCCAATCAAGACTACTAATTATTCCGGGAAGGTATATAATGGCTAGGTAGTTAGCAGATGTCGTAGACCATAGCCGCACCGTATTGTCATAGCTTCCCGATGCCAGTTGTGTGCCATCAGGTGAAAAGGTCACACTAAAAATCGTACTAGTATGTCCTTTTAGAATGCATGGATTCAGGTCTAAATTCTCGAGAGACCACAGTCGCACTGTATTGTCATAGCTGCCCGATGCCAGTTGGGTGCCATCAGGTGAGAAGGTCACACTAAAAATCGAACCAGTATGTCCTTTTAGAATGCATGGATTCAGATCCAAATTCTCAAGAAACCACAACAGCACCGTACTGTCTAAGCTTCCCGATGCCAGTTGGGTGCCATCAGGTGAGAAGGTTACACTTCTAATATAGTCACTATGTCCTTTTAGAATGCGTGGATTCTGATCTAAATTTTTGAGAGACCACAGCCGCACCGTATTGTCATCACTGCCCGATGCCAGTTGAGTGCCGTCAGGTGAGAATGTTACACTCGTAACGCAATTGGCATGTCCTTCTAGAATGCGTGGATTATGATCTAAATTCTCGAGGGACCATAGCCGCACCGTATTGTCATTGCTGCCCGATGCCAGTTGAGTGCCATCAGGTGAGAAGGCTACACTCCTAATATAATTAATATGTCCTTTTATAATACGTGGATTCAAATCTAAATTCTCGAGAGACCACAGCCGCATCGTATTGTCTGAGCTGCCCGATGCCAGCTGGGTGCCATCAGGTGAGATTACACTATTAACCCAACCAGCATGCCCTTCTAGAATGTGTAGATCCAGATCTAAATTTTCGAGAGACCACAGCCGCACTGTATTGTCTGAACTGCCTGATGCCAGTTGGGTGCCATCAGGTGAGAAGGTCACGCTTCTAACCCAATTAGTATGTCCTGCTAGGATGCGTGGATTCTGATCTAAATTCTTGAGAGACCACAGCCGCACCGTATTGTCTGAGCTGCCCGATGCCAGTTGAGTGCCATCAGGTGAGAATGTTAAACTTATAATATAATTAGTATGTCCTTTTAGAATGCGTGGACTCAGATCTAAATTCTCGAGAGACCACAGCCGTACCGTATTGTCTGAGCTGCCCGATGCCAGCTGGGTGCCTTCAGGTGAGAATATCACACTATTAATCCAACCAGTATGTCCTACTATAATACGTATATTCAGATCTAAATTTTTCAGAGACCACAACCGCACCGTATTGTCTGAGCTGCCTGATGCCAGTTGGGTGCCATCAGGTGAGAAGGCCACGCTCCTAACCAAATTAGTATGCCCTTTTAGAATGTGGGGATTCTGATCTAAATTCTTGAGAGACCACAGTCGCACTGTATTGTCATAGCTACCCGATGCCAGTTGGGTGTCATCAGGTGAGAAGGTCACACTCGTAACGCAACCAGCATGTCCTTCTAGAATGCGTGGACTCAAATCTAAATTTTTGAGAGGCCACAACCGCACTGTATTGTCTGAGCTGCCCGATGCCAGTTGAGTGCCATCAGATGAGAAGGCTACACTATTAACGCGTTTAGTATGTCCTTCGAAAGTATGCATCTTTTCTAATGTTTCGATATAAAAAAGGTTAATTATTTCTCCACTAGCTATGGCAAGAAAACGTCCATCTGGGGAATAACAGCAGCATCTGCAAGCGTTCTGATCTAAAAAAGGGAGTTCACCGAATTGCACGCCCGACATATTAGCATCACTAAAATCTGCATATCGCAGCCACGCCCCTTTGAAATTAACATTACTTAAATCTGCCCTTTTAAATTTAGTGTGATCAAACACACCGTAACTTAAATCTGCTCCAGCAATATTAATGCCATTTAGATTCTTGCCATTAAAGACAATCCCAGATTTATTTAAAATTGTAATTGCATTTGCTGCGGCGATTTTGAAATTAGTGTCTTCTTTCGATTTTTCAATAAAGTTAAAAAGATTCTCTTTTAATTTTTCAAACTGTTGTAAACCTTCAAAACATATACTTTGCTGCACATACTCTATTAAAAAGCGAACAATCCCGGGTTCACGTAGTATTAAGTTTTCTTCAAATAATTTGGACCTAGGTTCTTTGCAAATTTCTTCACAGATTGCTTGGGCGACGAAATATTCGGATAAAGATTTGTGAATAAATCGATATTGGTTACCATTGCGACTTAAAGGAGAATTGTGGCGCAAGAGACGGATCGTAGGATATTTATGCCCGAAGAATTTTGCCCGCCAATTCGTTTGAGGTTTTATGTTATCTACGCCTGAATACTCTACTACTACCTCATTAGCCATAAACATATTAACTGCCAAGTCTTTATTATATTGCATACAATGTTGTGTAAAATTATCTTCATCTAACTCTTTAAAAGCCTTTTGTTCCTCGACATCCAATTGAATGTGATTCAAACGGTCTTGGGATCGCTCAAACCATTTTTCCACAAACTTATTATATAGCGCTAAACGTGTGAAATTTTTTGCCGAATTTTCATTCTCTTGCTGATATAGGTCTGGTATGGCTTCCATAGCAATATTTAAGATAAAGGGGTTACTTAATAACCTATCTGAATGAGGAATACGCTCTAAAGTGGCTTCATATCGTTGTGCATCCCACTGGATCCTTTGTGTGATATCTTTTTGTTTTACGTATTTTCTAATATATTTTCGAATTTCCACCTTCGAAAAAGGTGCTATCCATATTTCCTGGAAGTGTCTAGGGTTATGATTAGGATTAAACTTTTGCTGATATTTATCCCCTAGATATTCTGGTCGACAACTAATAATAACCTTGGCATTCCAGTCGCCGAGTTTATTTTTATTATAAAAATTCGATTGACGATCCTTAATTTCATCATATCCGTCTAATATAAAAATGAATTTACATTTTTGTTTCAAAATTTCGATATCTTCCTTGGAAAAGCCTATTTCTCCTAAATACTTTTGAATTATTTTCTTATTGGGATTTTCTATAGTCGTAAGTGAAATAAATATAGGAATAGGTTTGTTATTTAACTCGTCTTTTAAAAAATAATCCTCCCAAAGACGTTGACCAAGATGACGGTTAAACGTAGATTTGCCCGCTCCGGCCTCACCTAAGAGCAATAAAACCTTTTTTTCTGAAGCCAAGAAAGTATCCACCTCGGCCTTTAATTCAAACGATTCCGTGGAACTTAGAGACCATTTTCCTTTTGGTGGCACATATAAGTCCAATGCATTTCGAATTTCTTCGTCTAATTCAAATCTATCTAAATCTTCTTTGATTTTTCCTAACTGCGCCAGCGGTTCTGTAGCATTCGACGTTAAATTTTGTGATAGTTTAAGACGAGCTTCATTTAACAATTCGGAATAAACCTCCGATTGTTTAGTTAAATTAACTATATGTGGCATGCTTATGGAAGAATTGAGTGCATTTTCACTAGGCGCTACTGTATTAACCATCACTTTGGCGTAATCTTTCAAATCTTCATCTCCTTGGTTCGCCAACTGTCGCAAGATTGCTAATACCCACTCTTTAATTTCGGGATGTTGTTCCCACTGGTTTTCGTTTTGATAAAGATCCCCTAAAAACTTAACTGCCCCTTGTTGTACTTTTAAATCCTGTTGTATACAGGCAATCCATCCTAAGCGCTGACACAGACCTATTAAAAACCATTTGTTCTTATTATAAGGAGTTTGACGAACAAACTGCTCGAGTTTTACTAACTGATTTTCTTGAAGATATGTGTCTACAATTCGCAAAGCTAAATACCACAAACTTGTTTTTCTAAATCCCCGGAGGATATCTTCTATTCCCTCTTCTAATTCCTGACCTTCCTTGAACATGTCCTTAAGATGACCAAAACCCTCTTTAATATCTTCAAATGCATCACGGAAATCTTTATATGTTTCAAATAATTTTTTGGGATCAAAATTTTTAACTGCGCTGACTAAATTTAAAGTTCCAGTTGTCACTTTCAAAAAACGACGCATAACTCCTTGCCAAAATTTTTCATCATTTGTAATGTATAACAATGCCTGACAGGCGTAACGAGCATGGTAAGCTAACGCCGGACAATCTTTTAGCTCTTTAATCTGCTGATATAATGGCGCATGTAATTTTACACGACTAATACCTTTAACTCCTACCCGCACCATGGCATCTAACAACAGACAGATTGTTTGTAATAGTTCGCTGAGTTGGGCCTCATTATCTTGCCTATGTTGTTTTTCTAGATGTTCATGTAAAATTCTTAATATAGTCACTAAATCCCCTGTATAAACTTTTCCGACAATTGAATTGTGCATATTTTGAATCACTTGAGCTAAGCAAAAAAAATGTTTGGAATGTTGCAATGTTGCTTTTTCGATTTCACCAATACTTAGCTCTAATAAATCTTTATAAATTTCTTCATCCGGGATGGATGCTAAGATGACAACTTCATATATTATCTCTTTGGCTTTGGGGTTCTTATGAGCAAACAAGGAAATAATCTCCCGAGCCAATTTTCTTAGCCGTGAATCTTGTTCCTGGGTGCAGTCGTTAGATTGCAAATAATAGGCCAAATCATAAGTGCTGTGAATTTCATCTATCTTCGAATGTGACTCAGATGTCACAGGTTGATCCTGAGTAAAAAACTTTGTCTCTATTAAAGGAGTTGATGATATACTTGGACCGGTGGAAGAGCTTTCTGTTTGCAGGGATTTTTTTAATGTTTCAGGTTCGGTCAATGCTTCGCGTCCATACTTTTTGGCTTCTTTATAGTAAGTATCTGCACTATCCGTTTCTCCTAATCTTTTGCGTCCTTTTACGTCATGAAATAGTGAGGATCCTTGCGCATTCCTTAGATGACCATCGGATTTTTCTTTTCTAGCATTTTTCAAATGGGCTTTTTCCTTTTTAAACATATTTTATTTTAAATTTTAGTATTTTAGGAAAATATTACGCATTCTTCGGTAACTATATACACAAAATGGGTATTACGAAATGTAGGATTTTATTACATACAAGACGACAGTGTATGTTTTACCAAAAAATTTCTTTCACTATATGTGCATTTGGTACGTTTTTCCGATATAAATGTCACATTGCACTAGTGTAATAACCAGCCGTAACGATAAGAGGCGTGTGACGTTGGAATAACAATATTTTATACTCGTGGTATGATGGTGTATGTGTTACCAAAACAATTTGTGCACTCACGAAGTTTCTTCTTTCACTATATGTCCTGTCCAAGAAAGTCTATAAGGCCTATCTAAACGGTTTCCCGATATCGCACTAGTGTAATGAGTATCTGTAACGCGAAATTTAGGAACCTGTAAAGTTTCCCTTTTCAACGTACATGTATGTTAATCAGAATAGTTGCCGCAAGGTTTCTAGCATTGATATAAATAAACTCATAAAGACTCTTCAGATTATTGATGGGTATTAGGTCTTCCAAATTCAATTGAAACTTCTCTTGTATCTCTATATCTTGACATATTCCTTTAGTTTGAACTACTTTCATTTTTATTAAAAGAAATTACTTTATATGGTTCAAAAAATATCAATATTAATTTCTGCCTGTTTCTATCTCAGAAGTATTATTATTTCTTATAAATAACTTAATAATCTACTTTAAATATTAAATATTAATGTCAATTGGCATATTTATATTGTCTTTTTTAAAAATTATCTTTTACAATTTTTTTTTTAGTAGTTCAATACTTTCAAAAACTATTAATAAAAGGGATATCACTTGTTTTGTTTGTAGCCATAGTGATTTAAAGATTTGAGTATTGATAACTATTCAATTTAAAAGATATAAATTCATTTAACGCTTATATTGAGTTATTGTATGCAAATTTAGTAACAAATAAATATTTGTTTCACTAATATTGTTTAAAATGACATAATTGTACAATATATTTCCAATATTCTATTTATTCTTTTGTTTATCCATTTGTTTGAAAATAAAATATAATAGATATATTGGTTTTGATTTTCAAATATTCAAAAATAACTTGTTATAATTGACTAGTGAACTTTAAATAACTTATAATATTTGAGATAATTAAAAAAGGTTTAACAATTTAGCGATTTTTGAATAATAGTAGGCTGAAATCTCAAAATAAATATAAAAAAATATTTAAAAATATTAAACTTTTTTTTATTATAATTAACAACAATAATATACTTTTTAGATTTAAATTGATTAATTATAAATTAGATACAAATTTTATTATACTATATCTCATTTTTAAAAATCTTTAAATTAATCAGATTGTATCAAAACAGTTTAAATTTTTAAATTTAAATTAATTAATATTGTCCTATATTAATTCAATATTATAAAAATAATATAAATAGAAACTGATAGCAAAAAAAAATTTTATTAAGATATAATTTTTAATATAATATTTTATAATTTATAAATATCAAAATAAAGTTTAATATATAAGATTAAAAAAAATATCAACAATATAATTATATAAAAATAATTTTTTTAATCATTAAAAAAAAGATATAAAAATCTAAACTAAATATAATTAAGAAAATAATTATAGTCCCATCCCGGCTATTCAAAAATCTCTTGAAAGAATCAACTGCCCCACAAACATTATCAACATATTTATCAACCTCCTTAGCAACAGAAAAGTCTCTATCAACACACCATTCGGAACAACAGAACCCTTCACAGTAAACAATGGAGTAGAACAAGG
>CAJVPV010004304.1:0-10125 GCA_910591835.1 Acaulospora morrowiae | reverse complement strand
TAATATAATTTTTTTTTCTCTAATCAAACTGCTATTAGTGTATTTATTAATTCAATTCTGAATAACAATAATACAATATACAATATAGTACTATACTAAAGCTAAATGGTCTATTATAGCAGAATACCCGTCGACAAGTTTCAGATTTGTATGTGATCCTTAAATCCTTAATATCAAGACTACCATATTGCTCACATAATCTAGCTATTTACTAACTATTTTATTACAAGGGAGTAGGTTCATTAAGCTATTATTATATGATACTAACTATCTTAGACTTTCCAAATCCTAACTCTCTAGATGTGATTGTGAGGAATGATAGAATTGCTCCTTTTTAGAGCTAGATATCAAAATCTTTGCTCTAAGAGATCTAAGCCAGCCTATATTCAGACCATCATCTCAACACAATCTTGTTATCCTAAGAGGTAAAAAAAAATTTTTATTTTTTTAAAAAATAAAGGAAAAATAAAAGGGAAAGGAAAAGTTTGTACTGATAAATAAAAATCTATCTAAACCAATCATCAGTCTAATGAGAGTCTTCTTTAATTTTGAAGAGAAAAGAAATTGATACAAGAGAGGAGAGGGAAGACTCCAAGCCACTTCTTATCAAAAGAACATCTTGACACCTTGCTCTTTTATCATTATCCAATTGCATTATCAATTGTAGTGTGGTACGATATGGGACATGTAAGAATATGTGTTATGTTTACTTTTCTTTTATGCATTGATCAATCAATCCAAAAATTTCAGCCAATCATCAACCAGAGATTCTGATGTAACAAAAAATTCAAGATCAAACTAAGGTAGACAAAATTCCCCAAAAAAAATCAAAAAAAATTTGCCATGCTTGAAAGTATTATCACAGACATGTATAACTGGTGAAGAAAGATTATATACCTGCAGATAGATTCCTACTAGCTTATCCACCTGCCTGGATTACAGGATTTCAACTTATGATGGACCCAAGGTTCTTATGGAGCTTGGGAAATGTATTTACTTGATAGGCCCAACTAGCTTATTTACCTGCCTTTAGACCGAAGGTTGTTTACTTATAGTGGATCCAAGGTTCTTATGGAGCTTGGGAAATATATTTACTAGTAGTTTACTTTTTAGAGTTCCAGACCTAGGAAGAATATAGTGAAGAATGTTTTTTTGATAGGTTTCTTCTTCCCAGTAAGGTGTTCTTGCTATAAACCAAATGGATAAAGTTTTGTTTATTTTGTTGCTGAAATATCCAAAGTTTTTTGAAGAAGGAAGGGCAAACAAATAGGAGAGACATCAGCCTTCAGGAAGTAATATTTTAAGGAAAGTGTATAGACTTTATTATCAAAAAAAAAAAATATTTTTGAGAACGTCTGTTTTTTGGGTTGGCAAAGGGATTAGTGGAAAGAGTTTTTATTAATTATATATATATTATTAATAAATATATTATTAATAAATGTATAATAATATATTGTATTTTTAAAATAAAATAAAAAATCATCTATTCAAAAAAAAAAATCTTTTCACTGATTACTTTATCAATCCAAAAAATAGATGTTCTTAAAAATATTTTTATTTTAATAATAAATCTATACACTTTTCTTAATATCTTACTTTCTGAAAGCTGGTGTCTTCCCTTATTGTCTACTTTTCCTTTTTTAAAAAACGTTATATATTTTAATAACAAAATAAACAAAACTTTATCCATTTGGTTTATAGTAAGAAACACTTTATTAAAAAAAAGAAATTTATCAAAAAAACACCTTCCATTATATTTTCTTTAGATCTGAAACTCCAAAAAGTAAAAAAAAAACTCTTTCCCACACATAACTCCTTTTATGAAAATTGCTTTTTTAAAAATCTTCTTTCCTTCAAGAAACTTTAACTAATAGATTATATTTTTTAGGAAGGGAATATAATCCTAAGAACTACTATTGAGTAGCGAGGGTATCAGTAACAGCTCTTAGAATATAACAATGGTTTACTTAAAGAGATCTAATACCTGTAAAGGTATTGATCAAATAACTTAGCTGTTAGAAAATGAATAAAAACTCTTTTTTCACATTTAGGCCTTTTTTTATATTAAACAAATACAAATCTTTAACAAAATTCTTTCTTTTCAATAAACTACTGTATATATTAGTCAAGAGACAGTATTTTATTTTTTTCAGAGTTTTTTGTTTTCTACTGATAATAACTAGTAAATGATTCTTATATCCTTTGACTAGTCATTAGTTCTTACCAATTTTTTTACTCAAAAAACCGAACTCAGCTTACTTCCATTAAAAGATCTACCTCATATAAAACACCAATCATATTTTGTATCATAATAACACAACCCAAACATTAAAATAACAATATTTTATTATCAAAACAAACACAATCACATGTGACTGGATTGGAAGAATATATAATTAGTACCCTGTATAAATTCCAGTTATTCAACTTATCAATATACTTACTTCAAAAATATAGCCATACCATACAATATCTAACCACACTAACTTACTTATTATCTCAATAATGGAGTTGCATTCCATAAGCAGTAATGCTATTGTTAAAGAAGAAAGGTAGCCAAAGCCTAATCAATATGAATAAGAGCAATTTTATTTTAAGTGAAAGTGAAATACCAAGGAGTTGCATTCTGTAATTTGGCAGCTTATACCAGTGCTCTGTTATTGCTATTGGAGTTGCGCCCAACTGTCGAAAAGAAAGCCTTGAACCTAGGTAGACATATTAAATCTGTGCTTTGCAGAAAGAATTATTGACAAAAGATAATATGATTTAAATTTTATTATATATTACCATTTCAAACATGGTGATCTAATCCGTAATGATCTTTTTATTAAATGTAGATAGTTCCTTTCTTTTTTTCTGTTATAGGATTTTTTAGAAATATATCTATTACAATAGATGATAAACTAATATATATACAATATATCCATATATCTCGTATCTTAATATATATAATTAGTTATATCTATTACTAATAAGATTGTAGGACATATTTTATCTTAACAAAAAAAAAAAGAAACTTCAGAAAGTAAACTACTAGTAAATACATTTCTCAAGTTCTATAAGAACCTTAAATTCACTATAAGTGAAACTTTTGGTTAAAGTAAGTGGATAAGCTAATAGACTTTATTCTCTTAAGTATATAATTTTTTTTACAATCATATATATTACAATATATCTATGATAATATTTTCAAGTATATAAAAATTTTTTTGATTTTTCTAAAGAATTTTATCTATCTCAATTTGATTTTGAATTTTTTATTATATTGAAAATTCTGGTTGATAATTGGCTGAAATCTTAGATTGATTAATCGACACATAAAAGAAAAATAAACAAGACATATACTTCTCATATATTCCATGTTATATTATTAAGGATCCTAATGATTCTGTGTTTAATTTCATTCGATTCCAACTTTTATAGTAAATTTAATAGGTGGATTATAATCCATTTATGTTTTTTATATGTATATGAGTCTATGCAAGTCTATACGATTTTAATTTTTGAGACCATATATATTACACTAAAATCAATAATGTAACTAAATATAGTGAAAGAGTAAGATATTGAGGTGTTCTCTTGTTAAAAGTAATTTAAAATCTTCTTTTTTTTCTCTTATATCAGTTTTTTTTCTTTTTAAAATTAAAAAAGATTCTTATTAAACTGGTAATTGATTTGGATGGGTTTTTATTTACCAGTATAAACTTTTTCTTCTCTTTTATCCTTTTTTTTACTTCTTAAAAAAAATAAAAAATTTTTTTATCTCTTAGAATCATAAGATTGTATTGAAGTGACAGTCTAAATATAGACTGATGATAATCTCTCTAAGTCAAGGTTTTGATATCTAACTTTGAGAAGAAGCAACTATATTATTTCCTATAATCACACCTAGAAAGTTAGAATTTGGAAAGTCTTATCATATAATAATAGCTTAATGAATATACTTTCTTATAATAAAATAGTTAATGAATAGTTAGATTATGTGAGCAATATGGTGATTTTGATATTAAGGATTCAAGAATTATATACAAATCTAAAAATAATTTTTTAACAAATGTTCTGTTATAGAGAATAGTTTATCTTTAGTATAATATTATATTGTATATTGTACTATTGTTTCCAAATGGATTAAATAAACATATTATAGCAGTTTGATTAGAGGAAAAATAAAAAATCATCTATTCAACATAAAAATGTATAAATATTATTGTTTTTATAGTTTTAAAAGAAACAAAATGTTACAAAATTATTTTTAAATAAAAAATTAATCATTAATAAATTAAATTCGAAATTAGAAAAAATGATAATATGTAATTTTAATAAAAAAATTTTTTATTATTTGTATTATCTTTCTACCTTAAAAAAATAAATTGAAAATTGTTATACAATCTGATTGATTTATAAATATAACAATTTTAAAATTTTACAATACTGTACATTATATTGTTAAAATTATATATTAAACAATCACTTATGTTAGTCTAGTGATAAATAAAATAATGATAATAATAAAATAAAGTAATAATTAATTAATATTTAAATCATTAGTAGTAAATTTTAAAAATACTATAAGTTGAATGCGATATTATGATCATATAATGATCCGATCATTTATTAAAGTTAATGATGTTTTTTAAAAAGTTTAAATGATTTATGTAATCATATTCTGTATGTAAAACATTTATTGAATTTGATGTTGGGTTCTTTTTTACAACTATTTTAATCATGTTTTAAGGTTAATAATCTTTCGACAATAGTCAGTCCACATAATTTTGATCTGAATTGTTACCAGAATTCTTTGAACTCGTGCTCCCCCCGCCACCGGGCATCCTTTGATTTTTTGTAATAGTCGAATCCTTTGTAATCTCCTTGTACATCTTTGATCTCATCAACTGTTTCCACATCATCAAGTCTTTTTCCATGACCATCACTCTTTTTTCGATTAGAAGTTGCCGCGAAATCCTCGGAACCAGCATTGTTAGAAGTGACAGCAGTAAGCTTGTCATCGTCCGGGTTCCAATTTTCTAATGACTTTAGATTGAGATAATTCTCTTTATCTATCTTGGTCTCGTTAATGAACCAAAGGTATGCACCCTCGCCATTCTGAAGTTTTGTGAGTTTGGGATTAGTAGATATTTTCTTATACACTTCGTCACGTAACTTCATATTATGCAGGATTTGACGTTTGAGATAATTTTTTGATTTAAACTGCGGAAAACGGGGTATATGAGAAGCAATTTGTTTTCCGGACTGGGGACCATACTTGGCTAATAAGTGAAGTACTATTCTAGTGAGTCTAGTGACCGGTTGATAATCTACGTGATTTCAACGTTGCACCGATCTTTTTGCATGTGATCAAATATTTTCTTTTCAAAAAAAAAATAAAAAATGGCACAGATACGAATTTATAAAAACCCCATTCTCATCAAAGTCAAAAATCAAACTTCGATTAATGATCAAGAGGCATTGCAAAGCATAATACGATACACAGAAAGTGAGGCTGTAAAAAATCTACCGCAAAAAAAATTGGAGGACATACATAGATTGCAAGAGCATCTATCTGCACGAAGTAATAAACGCAAGTTCATCACCAGACCTTTTCCAGGAATAATAAATGAGTTTGAAAGTAGGAAAAGAAAATTTGATGGCTTTGAAGGTGATGGCGATGAAGCTTGGTCGATTGAAGAGCAGGGTGATAAGAAGCGGAGAAGGAATGACAACAGTGAAACCGAAGGATCGAGAATTGATATAAATAGCCGAAAGAGACAAAAAGGTGAAGGCAAAGGAAATATGGACATCGATATTAGCGATAATATAGGATCTAGGAAATGGATTGAAATAAATTCGGACGAAGCGGATGAAGGTGAAAGTAGACTAAACGGAAGGGGAGAGTTAAAGATAAAAAAGGAAAATAAAAAGAACGTTGATAATAATAGAAAAAATAAAGAAAAGAAATTTAATGGGGTTTCAGGTAGCAAAGAGATTTTGAATAAGGAAAGTGAAAATAAAACGAAAAAAGAAAACTCAAGGCATAAGAAAAAAAATAAACATTTAAACTTATAATTTATTTAAATTCTTTCTTTTTCGTGGACTTTGTCTTCTGAATTTTTTTTTTTTACTTTAAAAAAATGACGATTCTCAATAATATACCAATCACCAAGAATGACGGACGATCCAAGAATTGACAAAAAAAACCAATATCTCGAAGATTCACAAAGTTCTTTCTAATGGCTAGCATTGAATCTAAACGGTAAAAAAAAGGAAAGGAAAAGGCTACTGATGGTGGATGGCACTGTTGATTCCGAAGCACTGGCATTTAACGTTACGGCAACAGAACGGTATCATATTTTCACCATAATAAACTTACAACCGTTGGCATACGTAATTCGCAGATTCCGTGAAACAAATATGTAATTCTTAATCTTGGTGATTGATTTTCTTATGTAATTCTTCAAAGATCAAATCGCCCATACGATCATATCCTTCAGCCGTCAGATGGATACCATCAGGTTCCCAATACGAATTTGAGTCGAATGGTATATCTCTTGCTATATCGTAAAAGAACATATTCTTATTTGTTTGACAGTAATTTCTAGTTTGATATAATGAAAACGAAGAGAATTAATACCAATCAATTTTAAATATTAATAAAGAATCTTAAATTTGAGATACTTGCCTGATAAGTTCATTAACATCGACTCTTCTTTTATCGTATTTATACCCAGCCCATTCCTATCATTGATCGAGAATTGTTTAAAAATTAATTAATTGCGAATTACAGTAGATCAAAAAATAGTTTACTTTATTGAATTCAAGAATAGACAAGGCCAAAACTTTGGAATTATGTTGTTCACAAATATTATATAGGTTTTTCAATCCTTCAAATGTTGTATCACTCGACACTTGGAATATATCATTTGTGCCTTTAATTTTATTTCGTTTAAGAAATCAGTTAATATTAGAAAGGTGATGAATACAATGGATTTTATCCCTTACCTCCCATTATGATAACCCAGTCCACTATTTCACCCTCACTAGATTTTTTGTTCAAATACGTTTTCAACCTGCGTTCCATAAATCTGCCGGCTGCTCTATCTCCCGAGATTCCCTCTTGCGTAATCTATTGTAGATAAAAAAATAAATTAGAATTATGGATTGATTATATAATAAATCTTGTACGTATATGCTACTCACCTCGAAATTTGGATATACATTTTTGAGTCTTTTTTCTAATTGAATCTGGTAGGGATGGAAAACAGTACCGGATCGGGTATATCCTTCAGTTAATGAATCTCCTAATAAGTACAATATCAATCGCTTAATTGAAGTGGTCGACATTTTCAACGATAAATTAAGCGGTAAAAGGTTTATAAAGCCAAAAGGAATTTTAACTATTGTATTCGTTACACATATGTAATAAATAAACTTTTATATAGATTATAGAAAATTTCAATTTTTAAAATTCATATAATAAAACTTTATTAAATTAATCATGTATTTTTTTTGCTATATAAAATATCTATTCACAAGAAATATTTATAATAAGTTATAAAAAAAATATATTAATAAATCGATTTTCTATTACGAAAAATTCTAATAATAATAATAATAATAATTTATTGTTTAATTTATTTTTTAATTTATTTTTAAGTAATTGTACAATTTGTTTGAAAATTCTTTGAGCAAAATTGATATTTTTTTAATTTCATTAACTTTTACAAATATACAGGTATATATATTTTTTAAAAAAATTTTATTATAAATAATTGTTTTTTAAAAAATAGATATTATTTGTTTTGTCTTTTTTTATTGCAAATAAATATTAAATATTAATTTAATTTTTATAAAATTATAAATTAATTATAGTTTATTGATACTGATTTTCTCTTTGAACTTACAGTGAATTGTTTTTTTTATTTTTTTTAATAAAATTTTGTTTGTTTATTTTTTTTTTAAAAAAATAAATATTATTAGTAATAAATATATTCAAGAAATATACATCTGTATTTCTGGCTTTTGTATATAACTTCTTGAATTTTTTTTTAAAATTTTTTTAAAGTTATTAAAATCAAAAATTATTTTTTTATTAAAAATTTAATAATTAATTAATGTATATATTTGAAGATATACTGTAAATAAATATATATATACGTATATAAAAATTTTTTAAATATATTAAAATAATATAATTAAATTATAATAACAATTTAAAATTTAAAATTTTTTATTAATTATTAAAATTATTTTAATATATAGTATAAATTAATTAAATATAGATAAATAAAACTTTAAAATAATTTTTTATAATTTTTATATTAATAAAATTTTTTTTTGACTTAATATTAAAATATCTATTTTTTGATGAAATTTAACAAAAAATTTCAATGATAATAAGATATTTTTATTATATTATAAAAAAGACATTATTATTTTATTAATAATTATATAATGATTTTATAGAAAATATTAATTAAAATTAAAAAATATTATATTAGAAAATATTAAAAAAATTTATATCAATATTAAAATATAAAAAATAATTTAAAAAAATTATATAATAATTAATCTTTTTAATAAAATATATTTATTAATAAAATATTTATTTATAAAATTAATATTAAATTTAAATAATTTATATTAAATTTAAAAAAAATTTTTTTTAAAAATAATTTTTATTAATATAAAAATTATAATAAAACCATTATATATTAAAATAATTTTAAATTGCTATTTTTTTTTAATTATAATTTAATTATATTATTTCAATATATTTAAAAAACTTTTTTATATATTTCTATTCTTTATATCTCCAAATATACACATGTTTATTTTTATTTTTATTATTTAATTATTTATTAAATTATTAATAAAAATATGAGTTTTGATTTTTTCAAATTATTTTTGATCCACATTATATTTATATTATAATTATATAATAATAAATAAAAAGATTAAAAATAAAACAATATAGAACTATTGAAAAAAAAAACTTTACAATAAACAAAAAAATATTTGTTTAAAGATCTTTTAAACAAACTATATATAAAAGAATTATGAATTATTTTTTTTTTTTCAACTTGTATTATATTTATACTGTATATATTTACTATAGATATTTTAAGATTAATTAAAGTAGTTCATATAATTATTTTTTTGGTAATATAACAAAATTTTTTTTAAAAAAATTTTTTTTTTTAAGAAGTTGTTTGCTTGCCGTTTTTATTTGATTAGTTTTGATGTATTTTTCTTTTTTTAAACATGGTTTTCAGGTCTTATCCCAATTTGGTAAAAAGTTTTCTAAGCAAGAATTCCATTCCGAGAAAGTGGTAAAAATCCTCTATATTCTTTGATAGAACTTAAGAATTTTTTTAAGATGTGCCAAAGTTGAAATATTAACAATTAATTAGAGAATTCATTAGGTACTTTAAACATTCTTGAATTCAGACTTGGAAATAAAAATTAAATAGGGAAACATAACTACAGGATGTAGTAAGGAACTTGATTTCAGATGGTTTATTATAATATGATTATTGTAGGATTAAAATTTTAAAAACTAATCACACGTTTTGTTAGTATACGAAATTACAGATGAACCTTCCATGAAAATGGTTGCATTTTGGTAGGAAAGGTTCTTTTCGTTTTATTTATTCATGACCCAGGGTGAGCATCTTTTATTATAACGAATCATTTGCCCAAAATAAAGTCAATTATTCAGGAAATGAAGGGACCACTTGAATCAAAAGTGAAATATTATGTGTAAAGGGTAGTAATGCGTACTATTATATCATTCGTATAAATTACCATGTTTATTTAGTTGTCATATTAGATAATTATAAGGTTTTATACAGTTTGGCGAATGAATATCTGTAATTAGAATTTAATATTTAATATTTATTTTAAATTATTTATACCCAACATTCCATTTAAAATGTTTATAAATAACTTTGTATAACCAACGCCTGACTGTGATGCTAAATCTGTCGCTAAACATTACACTCCTTTTGAGTCCATATATTATTAATTGAACTCTTTAAATACTCTGTTTATCCTAATTATCATTTTTAATTGGAGTCACAGGATATTCCGCTCTATGATCACGAACCATCTTGTCAGCAAACCACCTTG
>CAJVPV010004303.1:0-10126 GCA_910591835.1 Acaulospora morrowiae | reverse complement strand
TTTATTAAAATTTTTTAAAAACTTATTAAAATTTTAAATATGCAGGCAAATTTGCCTGCATTACAATTTAAGGGATAGTGGTGATAATAGTAATAAAATTTCTTATAGACATTATACCTAACCATGTATAAAGATTTATATTATTGAAAGGTAAGTGAGAAACTTTTATTGTTATCATCAGCTTTGCTTGTGAGGTAACTAAAATTCCTGGTCATCATGTGTTATCTTACTAGGTATCCCAGCCACCAACCTGGCATATATAGAATTTCTACATTGGCATTGGTTTTCACATTATTAGATATGATGGGATACAACTTCTTGGGAGTTCAGGTAACAATAGTTGTACAGTGGCTTCTTAGATGTATCTAGTTTAACTATTAATAAGTAAACAATACTGAATATGGAAATGATGGTCATATTGATTTTTTGAAAGGTAACTATTCATTCTTTTCAAAAAAAATTATGAAAGAGAAAAAATTTTCCAAAGCCCATATCTTGAGAGAAGTTATCATTTCTTGATCAGTTCTTGAGAGAGAAAAGTTAACAGATTAGAGGAGTGATGAAATGGAAAGTGATATTTTAAAGGAGAGAGAGGCCTAAAGAGAAAAAATTTTAGAAGAAAGAAAAAACCTAGCTTTAGTAGGAAAAAGAGAAAGAAGAAGAGATATGATGTAAATAAAAGTTTGTAGAAAGGAGGAGAAAGAAGAGTATATAAGAAAGAGAAAAGGGAAAAATGAAAAAAAAGTAAACAACTCAAAAGTTTCCTAAAAAGAAAATTTTCAAGTGTAGAAAGAGGAAGTGGGAAAGAGTTTTAATGAAAATTGAAATTATAAAATTAGATGTAAAAAAATATTTATAATTTTTAAATTAAAAAATTTATAATAATTTATTTCTATAATTTTTTAATAATCAAGGATTTGATTTTAATAAATTTTTTTTTATATAAATACTCAAGACTTAAACTTTTAAATAAATACCTTTTTATTAAATAAAATATATAATAATAAAGATATTAATATTTTAATTTATTGTTAAAAATTTAAAATTAATAACAATTTTATTATATAATTTTATTAACAATCAATAATTTAATTTTAATAAACATTTTTTTATATAAATATCCAAAACTTAAGATTTTAAATAATTATCTTTTATTAAATAAAATTATTTAATTTTAAAAATATAACAGAATAAAATTAATTGTATAACTATCAATATCATGTGATTTGAAATTTAGGATTATAATTTTAAAGTAATAAATATATATCTTAAATTTTGATTTGCTTTCAAAAATTATTAAAACCTGTATGTTAAAATTTATTTGATTATTAGAATAAAATTATAGAATTAATTTGAAATAATAATTTTTAATTAATTATATTAATTTATTTGATATTGTTAAAACAGTAATGTATTTAAATAAATTAAATTATTGAAAACTAAAAATTATTTTTTATTAGTAATTTTCAAGTTTATTAAATGATAAATCAAAAGTTTCAATATAATAAATTACAAATTATTATTATTATTATTTTTAACTTATGTATTTTATTTTTTTTATAAAAGTATCTTGTTTGTTGCAAATTTCAATTAATATTATTTTTATTTTGTTTTTTTAAGGCAATTATATTTAAAAAAACAATCAAAAAAGGTAATAACAAATAATATAGTTTTTTTATATTAAAAAAATTAATAAAGATTTGATTTTTGAAATTTCTAAAAAATCATTATAAAAACTTAATATTAAAAAAAGAATTTTTTATTGAAAATAATACTTCATTTAAAATATAATTATAATATTAAAAAATTTTGTTATTATTATTTATTATTAAACAAATAAATTTGCATTGAGATTTAATCAATATAAAAATATAATTAAATTAAACTATATCACATTTAGATTATACAGTATTATAAAAATATAAACTATTTAGATTTTACAACATCTAATTGTTTTGTGAAATTTTGACGTTATTAAAATATTTTTATTAGAAATTAATAAAAGTTATAAAGAAATATTTTTATTCTTTAAGATTTAACAATATACTTTACTATAAATTCTTAACTATAGAATCATCAATTATTTTCTATACACTGTACTGTATATTATTAAATAAAATACATTGTTTTATTATTAAATAAATGGTATAAAACAAGATCTCATCACCAATAAAAAAATTTCAAATGTAGAAATTTATTTATTTATTGCTTGGGTTGTAATATAATTATAATTCTGAATTTAGAAATTCCCGATATTTTTAAATGCAAGATTTTCTCGTCTTTCGCATTAAAGCATATCCTAATATAACGGTACTGCATATTTCTTTAACGTAGTCTAATTTAAAATCTTGTTATTTAAGATAATGGACAATAGCGATGCAAATATTAAGATCAGGTAATGTTTTTATCACTTCTAAAATCTATGTTTAGATCATAATTGATATTATCATTTAATATTCCAAGTTATGTATATTTTTAATTGTTAACAAAAGATTTTTAAATGTCAAGGTATAAAAAATTTTATCAAATATTTATGTGCCACGCACGAAAATAATTTTTTTTATCTAAAAATAAATGTAGACAAAAGAAATATCTAAAAGTCTTTGATCATTCATTTCAAAGATTTCGAATATACCGCAAAATCCTAAACTTTCCTGGATATTTAAGTGAGGCAACAAAATAAAGGTTTGGTGGAAGTTCGGTCCATGATGTATTAGGCGGGTATTTTGTACCATTGATTGAAAATGCGACCGTCTTATTATCCATGTTTAGGTGCACAATGATTTCCACATTATCCCATGTGAAATTTGGAATTTTCTGGTTGCTTGATTTACTATTATGTCGATAGCATCCACCTGAACCTAGAACCCATCCATATTGTTGTAATCCAGCATGAGTAGATAAATCAAGCCTTTCGTCACAAACACCAACCCACGCATAAGAACAACTTTTTTCGATTAGAACGTGAAATTCGTGAGTGCCCTTACTCATGAGGTAATTGGTTCTTACACTTACATGACTATCCGTATTTTGAGATACACTAACTGTATATCCATCGTTGCTAATATTTAAACCTGGACCGCAGCCATTTTTGTCCCATTTAACGTTAGCTCCATAAAAAGCTGATAGTGGTTTTTCCGTACAAGCATGAAATCGATATAATTTTAAAATCATATTGGATGGAATGATATCTAGTGGTTCAATTATTTTTGCGATAATTTTTGCATTAATTCTTCTAAGGTCAATATGTTCCATAAAAGAATTCATGGTGTTAGCAATCGATTCACTAATCTCCCCATTTATTAAATTATTATTGTTGATAGTTTCAAGTAATCCTTCTACTTCATTTAGTGGTGGTAATCCTTTCTCTAAAGCAGAAAATGCTTCTTGAGATACTTTTGTTGCAGCTGTTAGAACCGCAAATCGAAAAACCGAATATTCACTAGATTCAAACATCTTATTTTCATCTCTTCGTAATAATAGGCATTGTAGACCTTGAAGTGATAATCTATTAAAATTAATAGAATCCAAAGAAATTTTGGCAACAGAATCCACTAAATAACGAATGACCCCATTATCAGCCAAAGGTGACATTAACCGAACTGCTTCAGATAACAACTCGGGGGATTTGCTCTCATCATCCTTTTTCTCACACAATTTTTTGTAGTATTCAGAAATAAGATCTTGCAGGTTTTCTAATTGGAAGAAATCAGCAGCTTGTAAAGTTTCAAAAACGTTATCGGTTGTTAGATCCTTTTCAATCATTAATCCAGTGTATAAATACTTAAGAATAACTTTCATAACTGACGCCTGAATTTTTGGAAATGAAACTTGCTTGCCGAAGGTTTCTTCTGTTCTTCTAAAAAGCATCCTATCAAATATTTCGGAGCGAGCCGCAAGGATCGCACGATTTCCATAAAGGATAACATCACCTTTGCATTTAATTTCCAAATCACTATATTGAGGATTATTAATCAATAATTCTAAATCTTCGCTAAGAGAATTTCCGCGCACCATTATGTGTTCGTAATGATAAAGAGCTAATTATGTATGTGGGTAGATGAAATTTTATTTTGCGGAGCAAATTCCTACATTTTCTACGTATGATCACAGGTACTGTACTACGTATTGCTTTTACTGTTACACGATACTCTTTATAATTTTATATTTTGTTAACTTTTCGATTTATTTTTCTACAGTTTAAAAGATTGCAAACTCTTAATGAAGTGAAATTTATTTACGCACTAAGCTAAGAAAGATATTTGACAAGCTTGCATATAGATTTTAAGTAACTTCAATCATCATAAAAAAAAATTTTTTTTTTTTTTTACAATACATTGAATAAAAATTTTGTTATATAGTATACGTAAAAATATAATCCGTAAAAATATTTTATAAAAAAAATAACGATATTATGTCATGATGTATAGGATAAAAATAAGGACGTTATATTTAAAAAATTGGTTAAAAGAAATTGAAACTAAAATTAATTATTACAATCTCAAATAAATTATTTGTTATTTTTAACAAATTATGCTTGACCAATTTGTTTTTAAAATCATTGTATAAAAACGAGAAAAACCTTCAGTAATTTCTTTTATAGCAGTAATAACCAAATTTTATAAACTTTGTAAAGTTGCAGTTTTAGTTCTACGTAATGCAATATTAAAGCAGAATTTATTAATTTTATTAATTTTATTATTATATATTATATTATTTTTTTTTATATATTATATTTAATTTCTATTTATATCTAGACGTTAGTTAATAAAATAAATTTCCAAATTTATTTGGACTAATAAAACTTACTATCGTAACAAATATTATAACTGATGATCAGTTCGTATTACATTATTACAGTATAAGTAATTTTCTTTATACTTTACTGTATAGGAGAATCAATAATCCTCACGTGAAAGAGGTTAACACTCGTTAGCTTCCATTCTTAACAAAAAAAAACAATCGATTTTTTTCCACTATAAACAACTATAACTCAACAGAATTGGATGCCGTCGATAATTAAAATATTTATTATTACTCTTTTTTTTTCTTCGATATTGTTTAGATCTTCAAAAAATGGTCGGCTCATCACATATACAGTATGTTGCATTGAGTCAATAATAACAAATCAATAAAAGTGGATAAAATAATCATGTTTGTATATGCGAAATGGTAAAACAAAATGTATCAATTTTAAGGAAATTAGGATAATTACATTAATTAACGTAATACTGTATAAGGGCAAAAATAGAATCGTGATGATCTAAGGGATAACGGATAACTCAAATTTTGTTGTTCTATAAGAGAAACCATTTGTAATATTTTCGTGAATCATTCATCCGGTGATAAAATCTTGATCTTTCCTGGATTAGTTAACGAAACAACAAAATAGAGGCTTAATGGAAGATCATTCCACGATGTAATCGGTGAGTATTTTGTGCCGTCAACAGAAAATGTAACCTCAACCTTCTTATAATTCATGTTTAAGTACACATTAACTCTTACGTTATCCCGCTTAAAAGATGGTGTTACAGAGAGATACTTGTCATTATTATAGCAATATCCATCTGAGCCTAAAACCCATCCACAAGTTTGACTTCCTGCTGGTTTAGAAAAGTCGATGCCTTCACCACAAACGCCAATGGATAAGTTATTACACCATTTTTCGATTAGAACACGAAATTCATAGGACCCACTATTCATGAGATGAACAGTTTTCACACTTTGATGTTTCGTTGTACTCGCTGTGACTGTGTATCCATTTTTATCAATAGTTAAATTCGGACCACGGTCATTTCTATCCCACATGTAAGGGACGCCGTAATATGCTGACCGTGGAGATTTATTACTGAATTGAAAACTATATGAATCCATTATCTTTTCTTTCGGGACAATATTTAATGGCTCGATTAATTTTGAAAGAATTGTTCCATCAACCCTTCTAAATTCAATGTGATTTATGACAAGCCTCAATGAATCAACAATCGATGCGCTAATTCTTTTCTCGATCAAATTTTTGTTTTTGTCGACAGATTGAAGTAGTTTTCCAATATCCCTCCATATTGGTAACTTTTTCTCCAATATATTAAATGCTTCCTGAGATACTTGTTTTGCAGCTGCTAGGATCGCAAATCGAATAACGGAGTACTCGCTAGACACAAAGAGTTTCTTCTCGTTTCTCTTAGATAACAAACATTGCAAACCTTTAAGCGACAATCGATCAATCCTAATAGAATCTATAGAAACCTTGGCCATTGAGTCGATTAAGTGATCAACAACTCCATTTTCCGCCAGAGGTGGCTCCAGCTCAACTGCCCTGGATAACAATTCGGGTACTTGATTTTCATCTTCTTTCTCACAAATATTTTTGAAATATTCTAAAATATAGTCTCGAAGGCTTTTTAATTGAAAGAAATCTGCCGCTTGTAAAATTTCGAAAGCATTATCAGTCGTGATATCATTTTTGACTCTGATTCCGGTATACAAATACTTGAGAATATGCTTCATGGTCGATGCTTCTATTTTTGGAAATGCGACTTGCTTGCCGGGTGTTTTTTCTGTTCTTGTAAAGAGCATTCTATCGAATACATCACAGCGGGCCGCAAGGATCGCACGGTTTCCATAAAGAATAACATCATCCTTGCATTTAATTTCTAAATCACTATAACGTGAATTATTAACCAGGAATTGTAAGTCTTCAACGAGAGAGTCTCCTCGTACCATGATGCTTAGAAGTTGATCGATAATTGACATTGTCATTGTGTATAAATATGTGAGTTGGTATTACCATATTGGTTTGACGACAATGTTGTTTAACTGTATACAGTAACTTTAACTTTGGAGAAAAATAAAGCATCGGAAATTCTAACAATTATATAATAATCAAATTATCAATACTTTTATTTTATACAGTACAATAATAAATCAACTTTATTAATTAATAAATTTATTTATAGGGTTGGTACACAGCAAAAACCATGCTCTGAAAGGTTTTAATAAAAATTGATATTTTTAGTGGATTATACTAGGATATATATTAATCTATTATAATTTGGCGCAATCTCGCGCGCAGTTTTTTTAATTTTATATGGTTCGATATATAAATTTAGATTGATAATCGTCGATATCTCCAAATAAGGATTTTGTTTCAAAGCATGGTTTTGCTATGTACCAATCCATTTATTGTTTTGATTTTAACAAATTTACATTATTGATAATATCTAGTATTGCTTACATAAAATTTTTCGTCTAATTAATTTTGATTTATTTATGTATTTTTTTTTTTGTATGTTAATTGAATAAAAATATAACATATTTCAAATTATTTAATATATGAAAAATATAATTTAATTTTAATTGAAATTTTACATTTGATAATTTATGGATTTTTTTTGATTTTTTAAAAAGTAATGTCAAATAAAACAATATTACTTTTGATATTCAATTTATTTTCCATTATTTAAAATTATAATACTCAACTTTTATTGATTTTCATAAAAATAAATAATTTTTAATTAAAACTTATACAATCAATTCTTTTTATAATTGAAAAATTTTATAATATATTTTTTTAGAGAAATAAGTATTTGTCTTGTTTCACTTTATTGAAATAATAATTTGAAATATCAATTATATACAAAAAATTATATGAATATTTATGATTTTTGTTTTATTATAGGACTTGCTATCTATTTTATAAACAAAATATGAAAAATTTTTTAAGATAACTAATTTAATAAGCTTTCTGAAGTCCATACTCAGGTATAAATCCACTTTCATGATATAAAGTTGGTATTTTAATTAAAATAAGGGTGATGTATCAGTTAAATTAAACTGTTCATACAATGATTATTTGTAATTTGCTAATCTACAATAAAAATCCTTGCATATATTACACTTTAGTTCCTAAAAAAAAATTATAATAACTAATTTAGTAAGATATTATTAATATTTTTAAAATAAAAATTAATTGGAAATATTTTTTTTTATTAAAAATTTTAATTATTTATTATTTAATATTATATTTTCATAATTTATAAATAAATAAATAAATAAATTTCTTTTTTTATTTGCAATATATACAATATATATATATTATATATTAATTGAATGTATAATATTATTTCTTTAATAAATAGCAAAAATAAAACTCTTTCTGCTAATCCTTTTACCAACTCAAAAAAACAAATATTCTCAAAAAATTTTATTTTTTTTAATAATAAAGTCTATATACTTTACTTAACAATACTAGTTTTCTAATTAGCAAAGCAAACAACAGCTACCACTTGTTCTATTTTTTCCATTTCAAAATATTTTTCTTATTTTTTTTGTGACTAAATACAAGAAATCTATCTAAAAGGCCTATGACAAAAACACCTTTTTTAAAAAAAAACTGATAAGAAAAACACTCTCCAAAGATTTCCAAGAAATTCAAGAATCCAGAAAAACAAGAATAAAGAAGTCTTCAGTCTTCCTATAATCTTTTTACTTTCTATTTTTTTTTTCTCAAGCATGTTTCTTTTTTTTTAGTTTTTTTAAAGAATTTTACTTACCTTAATTTAACCTTAAATTTTTGGTTACATCAGATCTTCTGAAAGATAATTGGTTAAAGCCATGGATTGATTGATTACATCAGCTACAGAAAAGTAAACAAGACATATACTTCTCACATGTTTTCAATCATGCAATATCAAATCGATAATGTAATTGGTTTCTGAAAGAATTGAATAGTTATTAGTTAAAGATATAGTATAAGAATATTAGATAATACAAAAGTTGTGAATAAAAAAAAATAATTTCTTTTTTATTTATTTATTTTTTTCTTTTTTTTTCTATTTTTTTTTAAAAATAAAAAGTAGCAATAAGGTCTAGGTCCTATTCCAATTTGGTAACAAGTTGAAGTATTAATATTTATCCTGAAAATAATTAAAAAAAGAGTTTTGAAACTATTTATCAGTTGAGTAAAACAATAATTCCAGAAAAACATGGCTTGAGAGAGAAATTAATAATAAAAAACTAATATTTCTTCTAGTTAGAAGTCTTTAAGTATAAAGTTTCAAGAAATACTTTTTTGAAAGTACCCTTAAACATTTTTTAACATCAATTACTTTAATGAAAATTAAATAATCTGGCTGATCACAGGTGTTGAGAAGTAAAAAATCATAAGAAACTTGGATTTTAAGTTTACTAAAATAATCTTTTCAATAATAATTAGAATATATAATAGCTTTTTTTACCTTTTTTCAATCATTTCTTATGTATATAATTGTGTTATTTTTTCTTCTCTGTTTTTTTTTTATTTCCTTTTCCCCTTACGTAGTTTCTATAAAAGAGGGATAATACAATTTGGATTTATGATCATAATTATAAAGGTGATCTGTAGGTTATACATGTTGCTGAAATTTGTTGATCCTTGACACAATTGACGCAATTAATTGAGTCATGGTACAATTATTTTTGAGGATTTTGAGAATTGAGTCAATAACAAAATAATTTATGCCACATGTATACTGTAGGTTATGATCCTATCGGAATATCAGAATTTTAATCTTTTTTAACAAAGGAACAATATTTTATCTCATAAATCATATTTAAAGGCTTTGGCTATTGACAGATAAACTAGGTTGAAGAAATTTTTATTTTACAAGCATTCTTATATTTGTAATGATTTAGTTTTTTGTTAAATAAATAAATGATATAAGCTTAATTGTGGAATTAAAAAAATATTATTATCATTATTATTTCTTTAATATAATTTCTTTAATATATATTATAAAAGAAATAAAAAAAATAAATTATTATAAATATATAATATTTTCATTTAATTAAAATTTAATTAAAGCTTAAAAGATTTTTAGAATTTTTGAAATTTCAGACATGTATAAAAGAAAAAATATATACAATATATTAGAGAAAAATTAACAAATAAACAAATTTCTTTCAAAACAATTTAGTCTATTATTTAATACTTTCACTTACTTCATATCAAAATTATTTACTTCTATTTATCATTATTTTTTTTTTTACTGTTAAGTGAGGCATTTCTCACAATCTTTATTAATAAAGTAAAGTTGTTATATAATTAATATTGAGATGTTGAGATACATTGCTATACATGTCAGCCTAC
>CAJVPV010004302.1:0-10126 GCA_910591835.1 Acaulospora morrowiae | reverse complement strand
TTACATTGGTTGAATCGGCACCCCACAAAAATACCATCTGTCCTATAGATACCTCCAAGGCTAACTCAAAAGGCCAAAGTAAATTTGTTTTGCATACTCGAAATAAAACCGAATTCGAGAATTTACTTTCTTCGTTAGAATGTTGTTTTAATAAAACCATTAGAAGAGATATCGATCCTTTATCTATGAAATCATATGAAAATGATAAGAGTACTGTCATGACTACCACCATTGGGAAGTATTCTTTCGGCTTAGGATTCATGGATTCTGATTCCGCAACTCAGTTTGACAAATTATATGGCAGTATTACTGTCGCAGAAGATTCGAGTATTGAAGCAATTGGATTGGATACTCGTCGTACTCATAGAAGTTCCTGTTTAACCGCTATTACTAATTCCACTGTAAAGGTACCAGTAAGTAAAAATTGTTAACTTCGCACAGATAATGTGATCGCATTTTTTAATCCTATATCAAAAATAAAATAGAATTTGGATCGTATTGACCAAGCCAACCTTCCCTTGGATGGAAAATATAATTTCCCACCTAGCAACGGTTCCGGAGTGAATGTTTATTGTGTTGACACGTAAGATAATGGTTCTATATTAAATTTCTTACGACATGTGCTAATATATCTTGAACATCTAGTGGCGTCAATAGCAAACATGCTGAATTTGAAGGTCGAGCAACAAATGGTGGGGCTTTCTGTGCTGGGTGTCCAAACACGGATGATAACGGGTATGATTGTGGGATCATTTATTTCAATTAAACTTCACCACATCTTGAAAACTTATATTTTCTTTTCTTTTCTTTCCTTTTTGAAAAAATAAAGTCATGGATCGAATGTCGCCGGAATTGTAAATATGATCATAAATTTTTATTTCAAGAATTTCTTTTTATTGAATTTTATTAAGGATTTTTTAAAAAATGACGACTATATCAACAGATTGGAGGTAAGAAAATAAGATTGCATATAAATTTAAAATTTTTGATACTGGAGTATTTTTTTAAAAAAAATTGTTTAAAATGTTTTAGGAAAAACTTACGGCGTGGCCAAGAAATGTAATATAATTGGCATTAAGGTTATGAATGCTAGCGGCATGGGTACAACTTCTGTTATTATATCGGGATTATCATTTATTGCATCAGCACATAGCAAAAGCTCCAACAAGAACACCGTAGTAAAGTAATTTCATCCTGTTTCAATATGTCGATATTTTTAAAAACTAAAAATTCTAAAAAACAATGTTTTTTTATAGCATGTCTTTACGTAGTGGTTTAAATACTGCATTAAATGCCGCAGTTTCTTCATTAACATCCATAGGTATTCATGTGATTGTCGCAGCAGGAAACGATGCTAGTAATGCTTGCAACTATTCACCAGCATCAGAACCTAGCGCTATAGCAGTTGGTGCTACTGATACTTCTACAGACAATGTCGCATCATTCTCAAACACTGGAAAATGCGTTGGCATTTTTGCTCCAGGTAATAAATTGAAATATGTATGACAATAAGAATAAGTAGTTATTTAAAACCTAGTACAATAATGAATTGTTTTGATTCTAGGCACGCATATTGTTTCCTGCGGAATTGGATCCACCACTGCTACTTTATCAGAAAGCGGAACCAGTCAAGCATGTCCTCATGGTTCGTAATCAATTCATTTTGTTTCACATCCTTTCAATGTGATATTTGCATGAGAGTTGATCTTAACTTATCTATTATTTAGTTTCAGGAACCATTGCTTTGATGATCGCGTTAAATGGAAATAGAGATCCAGCTCAAATGAAGAGCGACCTTTATAGTTCATCTACCAAAAATGTGATTAATGGAATAGTTTCTCCAACTCCCAATAGATTGTTGCGTATTCCTTCTAACTGCTAGCATTGATCATTTATTCACCAAGATATGTAGCCTTAGAGTTCGACAATAGATATTTTAAAATACGTAATTTTTGTATTTTTCTTATTAATTTAATACCCTTTTACCATGCTGTGGTTGTACTGAATTTTAGAAATGTATTATTAGTCCGAAGTAAAGCGAAGGACTATAAAATTCTAGGCATGTTAATAAAATGTCTGTCAGTCCACTCACTCATCTGGTGAGTCGATAACGTAGCACGTTCTAAATGAGTTGATACGTGTGTGTTAATATAAAATAAAAAATAAGTCGATTATGTAACACGTTCTTTAATAATAAATATGTATAATAGTATAGGAATTTCTCGTGTGAAAAAAAAATTAATATCTTGCTTCCGTTGCGGCATAAACTTTAGTACTGTATAATAGTATGTCCGGTTATAAGGAGCGTAGACGCTCTTATTCAAGCATTCTTTCTCACAATCTTCGACTGTTCTTGATTGCTCAAACCTTTCAAAGTTATAGCCTTAAGACAAACATATTGAGCGAACGTACTCAGGACACCGCAACGAACGAGAGTCCAGCTGCGAACTCTGTTTCCGAAATCAATATGCTCTTTTCTAAAGTAGGTCCGTGAGTTTTGTGCACTATGACTGCCCATATTAATCATAATGGAACCCGTAAACATGAATATTGTATTTCATTTTACCTTTCCAAGTCCGTATTATAGGCGTGATAGGAATAACATCAACACCTAAATTAGAAATTATAAGACCTTCGTACTTGTCAAACTGACAAAAATAGTATGGAAGAGAAGGTGGTTCCCTGTTTTCGAAGAGTATGTCTTTTGTTGTTTCTATATCACTATTAACTAATCTGGCTTGCATTGCTGTTAGCATGATTTAACCAGTAACAATCGTGCTTCTAGGTCTTGCCATATCAAAAGTGGCTTTTCTGGCTGCCACCAGTGTGTACGGATAATACTTTTGTTACTGGCAATTCAGTGACTTTAATTTATCCATATTGTAACGGTCGATCGGCGAGTCTGTCGCTAAAGTGGGGCAGAGTGTCGCGTAACTGTCGACGATGTCAATGATTTAATGGTTTTAGGCGTGTTCGATTTGGCTGAGTTAAAAGATGACTCACTCCCCTTTATTAACCTTTGCTTGCTTTTTTTTTATACATTTTAGTTGGGACGACTTACACTTCAAAAATATGGCAACATCGATTACTAAAGTCTTTTCACGATTCCCTCCTATTACATAATACAGTACTTGATCATAATGGTTTATATTACTTAATCGCTTTCACAATCCTTCCCTCATTACCTAATTTTCTAGCATGGTTTCCTCGCTTACATACTTTCTATCACACTACTTCAAGTACCACGGTAGAAACGGGTCCTTCGCGACACTCTCGCGTCGATTAGTCACGTGACTAGAGTCGCGTTGCATTTTTACCCTCTGACAATATTGATTCTAAACACTTCTTCCCACATTGTCAGGAGGTGATGGCATTTGAAAACCATTCCTATTTGGTTCCGTTTAGATTTGTTCGAACTAAGTGCTAAGCCTTCTCTAATTATTTAAGTTTTTTCCCTGTTGCTTAATCTTTAAGAGTATATCACTGAATGCCTGTTCTTCTGATTCTCCGCTTTTCCTTTGAATGATGTCTAATTTGTATGCTTCTTAAAAATGTTTGTACGCTATTATTCCATTATTTGACATAATATCTCGTGAGATTTTAGTTATATACAATGGATGGTTGAATACAAGTGGCAATTGTCTTAAATATTCAAATACTGTAGAATAATTGATTCGTCACTAAATGATTCATTTTTGTAACCGGAAAATGTTTGACGGAGCTGTGTGTCGATTTGGGCAAGCATTTTCCGGTCAATTATACTTTTCACATCAATTATGACATACGCATTGTATATCTTGTAGTCTTTCTTATAGCTACTTTAAACTTTCTCCATCCTTTTCTAATTATTTACCACATTTAGCCTTAATTATTGAAATGGAAAGCATTGAATGTATTAGCTGCCACTCCATAGGTGCTATTATTATTACTGGTTCTTTGCTGTCGTTTCTTTGCCATTGTTCGAAATCTCTCTGATCGTCCTAATAAGATAAGATTTTCCTGTGTTTGCAGTTTCCATTATACTGTAATAATTAATGGTTGATCTTTTTATCCATGAGTATATATCATTATACTGTAGTATGCTAATAACTGGTTGGATATCACCATTTGCATGCATCTTATTTTATGGGTTTATAAGGACCGTTCCTCATTTGTCACAAGCTTCGGCATCTCGTATTTATCTTCGTAAATATATGTTATTGTGAATTTTCTTTGGATATCCGATCAACATATTTTCGATTGACACGAATACAATATGAAGGACTGTATTGTGTGTACTGCTGTAACTTATTAATAAGCTCGATATAATCATGTCATTTGGGTATAGCCACGTTTATTTCACGATTGACTGTAATAACAAATGAATTGGTATATTTTATTACGTTGTTCATTATTATCTCATTTCATATTCATATTATTTTATCCTTTTCCTTTTCCTTCTTTATAATTTTTATAAACGATATAATGTTATTTAAATTTAAAGTACATAATATTGTAAAATAATTTATAAAACAATAATTTGAAAAATACCAGAAAATTTAATTCTGACCAATATACGGTATAAGCAATTTGTTGTTTTACAAATTAAATTTTAGAGGTTTTATGTTTTTAATCAGTAGATTAAATTAATTAAATAAATTTATATATGCAATTATTTTTTTTAATGATTTAATTAAACATGTGACTCTAATTTGGTATTGGAAGTAAAAAAATATATTAGTAAAAATAATAATAAATATTATTTAATTGTGTTTAAAAATAATTAAACTTTTGTGATTTTAATATTATATAACTCAAAAAATAAATATTTTTTTATTAATTAGACAACATAAAAACCAATTTAACTTCAAATTTTATATTATAATATTTTATTTTTAAAATTTATAGTACTTTAAAATATTAAAATATTTTTAAAAAATGAAGGTAATAAAAAATCATTATAAATAAAATTAAATATATAAAGCCTATAATAATTATTTTAAAAATTATATAATACAAAATAAAAACAAATTAAATTAACAAAATAATAATTTAAGTATAGACTTATATGATGATAAAATCAATACTAAGATTGTGATTGAATATTGTATAAATGAGTTATTAAATAATAACTAAAATTTTGAATAATACAATTTGCATACCTATAGCTTTATACTGTTAGGATAAAGATTAAGCCAATTAGACTGCAAACGTGATTTTTACATACCATGTTTAATTAGGATCTCAATTATTATTAGACTTAGTAAGTGCAAAGTTTAAAAAATAGAGTTACAACCATTATAAGTCTAAAATAGTTTATAGCAATAAATTATAGGAATGATGTCATAATAGCAAAAAGAGGAGAGTCATAAATAAATAAATAGATAGGACAAAGTAGAAGAGAGTACAACAACTAACTGATAACATAACAGAAGAGAGTGTAACAACTAACTAATAATATAATAGAAGAAAGTATAACAACTAACTAATTAATAAAATAACAGAAGTGAGTGTGACAATTAATTAATAATTAGAAATAATAAAGTTAAGAAAAAGGGACATGAAATAAAAACAAACCATTCCTAAATTGAGATATTTTTTTTTAGGCTATATGATAGACACTGCCCAAAAAGGAAAAAGCTAATTAAAATATATATATATAAAAAACTCTTTCTCAAAAATCCCACATTCGATAAAAATTACCATATAAGGAAACACAAAATTTCTTCTCAAAAAAAAACTGTTAGAGACCCTGGAGAAGTTTCCTCCTCTAAGGGCCAACTCAGCAATCATGAGCACATTCTTTTGGATGTTCTTATCACCGATATCCAAAAACCAGAAGCAGTTATTATTTACAAAAACACCAAAACATGCAAAATTATCATTTCCCCTCCAAATTCTTCCCATAAACTTCTGAAGCTTGGAAACACCCCTCAATCATGGCTCACACCGGTACGCTCCACTACTGAAGGTCCAGAAACACCCAAAGTTATTGTTGCTTCCTTTGAAACATATCAAAGAACCAGACTCTCTACACCAATTACTATCGTCAATATTTCTTATTTGAACCCCATGCCAGCGGATTTCCTCAATGCCTTTTTCGATTTTCAAAATATATTTGAAATAACTGACGAAGATAGAATTGAATTAATAAAAGAGATTATGAAAAAGCATCTAAATTACAAATTACACATGCCTTGGAGCAAACTTGATATCCTTTTCTCTAGTACCGACAATACTTTTTCCTTGAAGCAAAAAACTGAAACACCCAGACTCCCTCCAAACACTCCAGCTCCTAATGAGGTAATGAGCGACGACAATGAAATACAGGATGATTGTTCAAATGAAACACCACATGCAGCTTCCCCTGACCACAATGCAGATCAAATTAGCCCTCATACAGATCAAATTAGCCCCCATGCAGATCAAATTAGTTCCTATGCAGAGTCAAATGTCACGCATAACCCTAACCAAATCAGTTCTCTCATATCTGCAGTATCTAACAACAATACTGAAATGGAAATTGATGAACCTATTACACAAACTGAGCCACACTTAACAACTATCACTAACACCACATCTTGGGCTGATGAAACTGAGGCAGTATTATCAGCCACAACTGAGAACCAATCTATTAATGATATTCGTAACACCAACCTAGAGGATGAGCAAGCCAAAATTCTTAGTTATTGTGATGAAATAACCAAGTGCTCTAGGACACCTGAATCCATCCTTAATCTCTTCATCAAATTTAGAGATGACCCCAAAGGTCTACCCAGATCATCGTTGAAAGCTATCTTCTCTAAAATCGGACACAGAGACAGAGATTTCTTTAGAACCTTTGCCAAAAATGAGTTAATCAAAGGTCAACACCAACTGGAATATGAAAAAATCGAGAATAAGTTTAAAACTAATTACTTAAAAGTAAATAATATTGGGTACATTACTAGATCAACAAGGAAAAAAATCAGGGTCATTATCAATAAGGCTCTTTTTGCAGCCTATCTAAGGTCAACTGATCTCACAAAATTAAAATACTGACAAGCGGCTCAACTCTTGGAATATGGATTCAACTTCTTCTTCGACCCCTCACTCCCAAAAGTTGACTATCAAGAAATTTATAAAAAGTGCGAAGAGCTAATCAAAATGAAGCTTCCAAACCTTCCGAATACACCTGACGAAGTTCCTGCCACAATTAAAATTAAATTACCAAAAGCCATTCCTATCACCTCTCCGAAATTTACCAAAGAGGTGGCAGAGTGTCTTAGAGCCTATTACAACTTTGATTTGCTTTCCCCCTCCTTCTTTATTCAAAGACCCAATCTTCCAGAAAATCCTGCTGACCTCAAGGCAGAAGTACAGGGTATCTTCCCCCTCAAAAATAGAGCTGACCTAAGAAATTTGCGTGAACTAGTCGGTAAATTAAGGGACTATTATTATGTTCCAAATAAATTACCTGAAACATATTTCAACCTACCACCACCCAAGCGCCCTCTTCCACCAACATACACAGACTTGCCAGAATATATTGCTCAATATTTCCCAGTGGACAATGATCCAGAAAGAATCCTCAGTGGTGTTCAAATTCTCAGAAACGAAAACTATGCAGTTAGGAAGCTGCCACAAGATTTCATTAAAGCCAAGAGACCCTTACCACCAGCACATTGGTATAATGAAAATAATGATAATATTCTACCTATAATCGATCAGGACAAGGTCAAAGATTTTATCAAGCAACTTAGAGAAAAGTTCTTCTTTAAACTTCCCTTGGGCCCAGACTGGATCAAGGAAGGTTTAATCCAATCTGAAAAACCCAACATGCCTGACAAATTCTCATTAGTTGAGGAGGAGCTGGGAATTACGAGTGATTGCCTTGACAGAGATCACCCTGACTTCAAAGCAACAATTAGAAAAATCAAAGATAATTATACAGGAGAAGTCCCAAGAAACTGGATCTCTCCACAATTGCCGGATCTTCCCAATCTTACCAATACACAAGCAGTATTCAAATCTGAAAATATTGAACTATCTCTACCTATTATAGAGGATAGAACCCTCGCAAACAAAATCAAACTCCTCAGAAAGTTGTTCTATTTCGAAAAACTTCCAGAAGATTTCATTGTCGAACCTGAGTCACCCGACCCGGACCTGACTCTCTTACCTAAACTTCTTTAAAAATGAGTTCAACACCGACTAACTCAAGCCAATCTCTTAATTACTTCTCAGCTAATAACACTCCCCTTTCATCTGTAACAACTACACCACCTCCCTCTTTAACATCTAATACTTCTTTTAACAACTCTTCCTCCACATCTTCATCTTCCCTTAAAAATCTCATCACAATTTCTACACTTAATGTCAGAGGCCTTAATGACAGGGCCAAGTTATTTGAAATTACTAAGTCTCTAACAAGCGAAAGGCACATTTTTTGCTGTTTTGAGGCAAAAATCACTAAGTCAAACCTACTCCCTAAATCACTTAACAACAAAACTATAATCACAAGTCTGCCCAATGATTCCGCCAGTAATGGAACAGCCATTATTTTAACCAAAACTTTAACTAGCCACATATTCAAAACTTTCACTTCAAATGAATTTTGGTGTGCCGTTCACCTAAAATTCAAACCAAGAGTGGATTCTATAATTATTTCTTGTTACCTTCCTCATGATCCTGACTTCAGGAAAACAGCTGTCAGGACCCTTAAAAATTTTATCAAAGAACATCACAACAAACATATCATCATTGCAGGAGATTTCAACACTTATCCTACTTCTGCACCTCATATAAATGCTGAAACTCCAGCTCACAAAAGGCATATTTATCGTTATCTTCACAAGTTTGTGGACATAACTAAAGTTATGAATAAGGAGCAGCAATTTACACATATCACAAAAAATAGTGCTTCCAGAATTGATCAAATTTAGATTACCAGTAATTTGGCCAGCAAAACACTCTCATACAAAGTTCACGAGCAATCTGCCATAATTTCTGATCACAAACAAGTAACCATTATCCTTGACTGGTTTGAATACAAGCCAAATAGAATATGCTTTGATTCCAAGGTATATCAATTCAAAGAAGCTAGTCCAAAAAATATCAAATCCTTTCAGGAAGATATCGAACTTGTATAGCTAATAACAACCCTAACTAACATTATATGAATAATATCATCAAAGTGACCCTTGACAATAATATTCCAAAAAGAAAATGCATACCAGCTATCCAAAATATAGATCCACTCAAGCATTACACTAGAGCTATCAAAGTTGTGAAGAAAATAATTAATAATAAGAAAAATAATCAAAATAATAGATCATCCATAAAGCTCCCTACCATTGCCTCAACAGCACTGCGTAAAATTACTGAAGGCTCCAGGTATCAGGGATCTCAGAAAACTTTTTAAAATCCTGATCAAAAAGAAATTATCCAAGCGAAAGGAAATCATTATACAAGAATTACAAAAAGGAATAGAATCAAATTATCACAGATTTTGAACCAGACCAAAAAATGCTCTCAAGAGAGCTTTAGGGGACTTAAAGCCCTCCCTTGATCTCTCCATTCTTTTAGGGGACAACAATCAACTACATGACAACCCTGATGAACTTTTAACAATAATCTCTAATCACTTTAAAAAAATTCTTGATCCTAAACCATTTACCCTCAATGACGAATGGAGTTTGGAGTACGAGCCTCTAAAATACATCCCTAATAATGCTTTTGACAACATTATTGCAACGATCACTGATCAAGAATTGGAAGAGGCTTTCAATGAGTTACCTAAACGAAAGGCTCCTGGACTTACCTTAATTCCTAATGAAGCTTGGATTCAAATTGGACCTATAGCAAAAAAGCATATTTTAGCTTTATTCAATAATACTCTAATATCTAGTCAAGTGCCTAAATTTTGGAAACAATCAGCTATCGCTCTCTTATCCAAAAAAATTGTATGGTCACATGATTTTACTGATACATGACCGATCTCTCTTATTGAAACAAGCAGAAAGATTTTTACAAAAATAATCAATAATAGACTTTCCACAAATATCTTGAAGTACAAGGCTATATCAGATTCAAACTTTGCTGGTCTTAAAAATCAGAGTACCTCTGAACCAATCGCAATAGTTACCTCTAGCATTAACACTGCAAA
>CAJVPV010004301.1:0-10129 GCA_910591835.1 Acaulospora morrowiae | reverse complement strand
TAATGGTTATTAATGCTTTTATCTAGTATAATTATAATTCTTCCAAATATATTCAAAATTTTTCCAAATGTATTCAAAATTTAATTTCATTTCTATCAAATACTATTTCTCCTAATATTAAATAGATATCCACAACTGCTTGGTACTATATAATAAGATATATTGTTTTAAATTTTTTTTTTAATATTAGTCATATGGTTACTATAGGAAAACTAGCATTTAACTTATTGTATTAACATATGAAAGATATTGTTTCTTTCACAATATATATCTTGTTATTGTATATATAAATCAAATAAAGAAATAAAGTTTATCTACAAAAAAATAATAATAAATAATAAGTAAAGATAGATTATTATATTAAAGTCTTATTATTCCAATAGTATTAAATCAAAAATATAATTTATCTATTTTTTTAAAAGCAATTAATATTTAAAATTTATGTATAAGTCATTTTTTTCTAGTTGTACTATAATATTAATACAATTTTTTGAAATTTTTTTTTAGCAATTAATTTACAGTATATGCAAGAGTTTTATAGGATTATAATTTTCAAAAAGTGTGATTTTATTATAATTAAAAGTATTTTTTAATAAATTTTTATAAAAAATTTTTTGTAATTCAAATTTAAATTATATAATTTAATTAATTAAAGTATTTCTAAATTCTTTTTTTTGTTTATATATATTAAAATTATTTTTATTTTTAAATTTGACACGTTATTATTGAAGACATCAAAGTTTTTATTATCTAGTTCTTAAACAAATTATTTTGTTTTTATTTGAATTAAACTTTTCAATAAAATAAGTTTTGTATAATAACTTAATCAATTCAAATTATTATTTTTTCTTTTATTTTGAAAAATTACTTTTTTTATCATATTTAATTTTAGTATTTTCTATTTTAAAATTTGAACAATTTTAAGATCTTTTAAGAATTTTAAAATTAATTGCCAATTTTTTATTTTTAACCAAAAGAAAATTAGGTTTTTTTATATAATTTTTTTTTTTAAAAATAAAATAAAAATATATTATTGTTATTATTTATCTTACCTATGTTAAAGAGATACACTTATTATATATTTTTATTGTTTCATCTATATAATAATTATAAAGTAAATAAAATATTATAAAGATATTAAAAGTTAAAATTAATAATCAATAAAAACATTAATTACAATAAAAATAAATAGAAATCATAAAAATTTTTAATTAATTAATTATTATTATATACTATAAAAAAATTTTTTTTAATATAATTAATTAATTAATTTTTTTTATTTTAAGTTTATTGAATAATTTATATATATTAATATATCATATAAAACTAATTTAATTATAAAAAATTTTTTTAATTTTTTTACAATAGGTTAAATCTACTGTAATATCAGTATATTATAAAAAAGGCTACTGTATACTAATAATTTGTAAATATAGTTTTAAAAATGATACAATACATTTGATTTTATAAAGAAAATAACTTAACTATAATTTAAATTAAATTAATCCACTAGTTAGTACAAGTTACTTTTATCTTTAAAATAACAAAAATTTTAATTTAAAATTATTTTAACAACTTATTAACTTCTTTTAACTCAAATACAAAAAATATTGTTAATATTGTCATTAAAACATTATTTTCAAATCTATAAATGTTTTTTATAATAGAATAAATTATTAAGAAGGCATTAGCCCTTTAAAAATAAATAGTTTCTTTTGTTTTTCTTTTTGCAAAAAGATTTTTTCCAAAAATATATCTATTGCAAATAAATTGGTTGCTTGCCTCTTAAATAAATTACATCATCGTTATAACAAAAGATAAATGCTTGTTCTTTTCCAATTATAATTTTTACCATAGTAAAAATACTCATAATCCTGAAAGAAATGATCTTTTCGAAGAGTCAATTCAGACCTCAAATTGTTTAATAATTATGAGGTCGGATGAGTCGAACTTTTGAACCGATCTGACCGGATCTGACTTTAACAGACAAAGATGTTGTGAAGCTGTCAGGTGACTTGTGTACACTATCATACTACGTACAAAGCTGCAAATTAATTAAGTGCGAAGTTTAGGCCCAAATTTAATTATCAACTAATTTTTGACGCCGAGGTACGCTGATTACGAGATTGCAGTAAGTCGACTTAATCTTTATGACCATTCATCTTATAAAAAGTTGATTGACTGCTTCGCTATGAAGTCAACTATCTAATTACAAAGAAAAAAAGTGCATCATGGCTTACTCACTTTCTAATCATAAAAATGTTTGATTTTACGGCCACACAAAAACTATAATTTACTACTCGACGGGTGATAGTTGATGTAAAACCACGTTTTATTTGGGAGGCTTCGCACGAATCAGATGGAGTCGAGTCTTCTCTTATCACCTAACACAAAGAAAGCGTAATCAGTGATCGGCGCGGAATATCTTCAGAGAAATCCTATCCGTTTGATAGAATGCATAAATAGTATCCAATGAAAAAAATTCCTCATAGATAATGCATTTCAGAAGGTCATACCACGCGGATAATTTGACAATGGGTAAATTTTGTATTGTACTCTAATTTAGCACATTCGAATTTCTAGCGTTTCTAAGCTATTCCACATTCGAGATCTTGTTAGATAGATGTGCAGTGTCATCTCTGTAAATGATATTTAGAGAATGAATAAAGTACTAACTGGTTAAATGGAGAAGAAAGAAATGACAATATTATTATCACGAGAGCCATTATAACCTAATTCTAAAGTCATATCGTAATTATTTAAACATCGAGAGCCTATTATCCCTATAGAATGCAAATAAAGTCAGAATTTCTTCGGATTCATATGAATAAAGATGGAATGTGCAAACCTTTTAATACATCTGGAAAATCATCTCAGATTTAACAGTTAACAATAGTGAATGGATTTGATCATGCGAACAGATTGTGTCCACAGTTTATTTGTAAGTAACATTTAACTCCGAATTTATCTAGCACTATAAATGTCGATCCAATCATTGTGGCGACAAACAAGGTTGCCTAGTTTGGATAATAGTAAATCGGTTTTACCCGTAGAAATTACCACCACTCAGGAAGATTCAAACAAAATTTCTGTATTTTTTTTAAAGCTATTGAATTTTAAAAATTTTTTTGGAGTTATTTACTAAGGAGAAATTGTTGAAACTGACGATTTTAAAGATTAATTTTTGACCGTGGAACCAATAGATTTATTACAAATATCAGATGTTTTCTGCTTTCTGTAACATGCCTTCTTGATTCCTCATTCTATACCTGACCCCGAAATTATTTGCAACAAGTAAATTAACAAACCGCTTGTTACAAGATGAATGTATGCGTCTCGAGATTATAACATTTTTTATTTTTTATTTGTACAATATTAATACATAAAGCTTTTATTAGTATCTCCGGCCAGATTCAAAATCGTGTCTTAAATGATTTTACCGACTCTTTTTAGTATAAAGTTCGTGCATAATTATTAAGGAAATAAGTTTCTTTTTCGTTATTGTCTATTTTTTCGATTTAAATTTCATTAAAATTTTGCCAATATTATCGTTTGCCAAAAATTCGCCAAGATGCTTAAAATTCGAAATGCGCTCAATTATCGGTAGGATGTTTAATAAATGGGTAACTATTTTCGAAGGTGGACCGGAAATTTTCTGGTGTGATCCTAAAATTTATATTATATATGTATTGTTTAAAAGCTGGGTCCGAAAAAATCATATCTAGCATTTTTGTCGCCTTCAAAAATAATTACCCAATACAGTATTATAGTCAACGGTTGATTTGCATAAAAGCGTCGATCATAGGATCCCCGATGGGTTTTTCATAAAATGGTATCTTCCTGCGGTCGCGCTTTTTGGTCGTCGAAGAAAAGGTACAGCATTTCTTCTCGTGACACCTTTTGCAACAACCTAGATGGATTTCATATTCACACCTTTTTCGTGCGGCTCTGCAACTGTCGCACGCTCTGGTCGCGTGTTTTCTAGTCGACATTTTATTCGATATCATAGGTATTTTACGTTGATATGACTAGAAAAATGGTAAAGTCAAGTCGATTATTAATATGTAAATAAGCACCAGATGGTTGTGAATATACAAACCTTATGTTAGTCGCAAATTATCAATGTGCAAGAGATAACCTGAAGTGGGCAACGGTTAATCCAGCAAATTTTGAGAGATGCTCAGTCGGTATATATACTTAAAAATAGTTGCACGAACAGGCGGAGAATTTCTTCTCTACTGTATGCCATAAAAGGCCAACCAGGTTCTAAGTTTTAATCAGCATTTACCATAATAAGGCTGGTTCTAAAATTTCCTTGCATTACATATAATTACGTGAGAGATCATTCACTCTTCATGAGACATGGGAGATCATCCTCTCGTCATGGGACAGAAAATTTTTTTAACTTACATTCAAGTTCTTTTGTTGACAATTTTGGATATAGAATCTTTATTATTGCGGATAATAATAGAAATAGCAAATTTTAATATGTAAATTTTGATCTAACGTTTCTCGCCAATTGAATGTAATTGTTTAAAACTTTGAGGCCGAATATGTATTATATAAAAAAAGGCAATGGCCGAGCTTTCGTAATTTTAATTTACTGTATAAAAAACACTGATGCTTTATTTGTCATACACGCGGAATTATTAGAACGGCGTTTTTTTAAACAAAAATTTATTAAGAACATGAAATACCAGGAATTTGTTCTGATGTGTCATTATGGAGCCAGCCAATCTTTTTAACGGCATTAAAAACAATTATACGAAAGAAAATTCAGTGGAACAACATTTAAGAACTGTCAAAATAAGCTACCAAAAACCAAAATACGGAACTATATTCTTGTTTCATGTATGAAACAAATATTCCATCAAGTGACTTTTCGTAAGATTTTGTTTGTCTGTCGATCATGTGTTCACATATTACAAATCGAGTGTGGGGTTTTGCTACGCGAATAGAAATATTCACTTAACATAATGATGAATATACGAATGATGCAGGTTGCTGCATCACATGCACCATTCTTGGGAAAAGAAATTAATTCGTGTGGTAGTTTGTCTTCAAGTGCATTGTAAACAAAGAAAGAAAACAAAGAAAATTGGCTATTTATGACACACATACAATACCTTGCCTTTTTTTTTTTTATAATAATGAATAAGTCACTCACTGTTCATCACATGAAGTTGTCCAATAACATCAAATGTCACTATCTGCACATTCCTTTAGAAGATAGTTTTAGATGCATACCTCTTAATAAAATTGATGCATTATCCTATCAAATTCTTAAATGAACAATAGGGTAGTTCGTTTTTCTGTCTTGCTCGATTCTCGTACGAACAGAGGACCATTGCGCATACACGACCATATGTACAAACAAAGTTAAAATTTTAATCGAGTGCGGAGTTTATGCCTAAATTTAATTGTCACTACGCACTCGATTAATTTGTAACTCTGTTTGTACATATGACCGTGTATGCGCAATGGCCATCTATTATTAATAAGCATGCATCTAAAACCATCCAAGGGAAGGTGCAGATAGTGACATTTGATGCTATTGGCAACTTCGGGCATTTAACTTTTTTACAAGATGGGTTATCTGAATATGCAAAGTTGACTTATCGCAATCTAGTAACCGGTGTGTTCCGTCGTCAATAAAAAACTCTCGCCCTGTGTTTATGCCTAAAATTTAATTATCACTAAGGGCGAAAGTTTTTTTATTGACGACGAAACACACCGGTTACGAGATGGAAATAAATCGACTTGGTATATTCAGATAACCCATCTTGTAAAAAGTTGAATGACTGTTTCGTTATATTTGGGAGGATTCATTGGGCGTCAACCCTTTTTTTTTGAGTGGTTCTCATTTACCCGCATAAAGAAGATCCAAAATAAAAGACATCATGGTGTTCTCCTTACCTATGTATGCAGCACCCCTACAGCACTCGTGCGTCACTCGTGCAGGCGAATTTGTAGTGAAATTTCCGTACTATAATAATTTATATTATCACTAGCAAATAAGGCACGTTCTTATGTCCGTGCTTTATATTTAAGATTTATAATAAATTATCTTTTATCTACTTCGTTCTTGTTTTGTGAGGTGACGCGCTACACGTGCCATGAAAATGTAAAGGTTTACATAATCGCGTTAATATTATCATTGAATAGCACTAACGTAATCAAACGTAATATCGTACATATGGTTTATAGTTTAATAAGTTTCTGTCAAAAAAATTAATTATGAATTTGAAAGTCAAAGAAATTAAGAGTGAATTTGAAAGTCAAGAAGTATTGATGTGACATTGGTGGAGAGCTACAATATGCTTACTGCTTTAAGTTGACTACGATCTAAAAACGATCGGGCACATTCATACATTGGTATCTTTGATTTTAAGGATGGTAGAGAAGTTTATGTCAAGGTAAATATTCAATAAATACTTTTCTAATTTGATTTTGAGGAACATGGTACATAGATGAATTGAAATAGCTCAATTTAACTGATGCTCTGATTCCTGCCAACCACTGATCCTTACGTCAAAGCTGTTTTAGAGTCTGATAAATATGATTTTAATAAAATTTTTGAATTAATCTTAATTTGTAATTAAAATAATAAAAATATAAATGTCTATATTTGAAATCTAAAAAATAAGATCACATAAGAAACTTTTTTTAAATATATTATAATAATATAATTAAAATTTGAATCAAAGTTAAAAATATATTTAAATATGATATCTAAAAATTCTATTGTATATTATAATTAATAAAATTATTTTATTGTATAAATTTGCATAAAATAAAATTTAAACAAAATTTTTTTACTAAAATTTAACCTGTATATATAATGAATTATATTTTCAAATCTTCAAATATACAGTATATTTATAATTTAATATTACAAGAAACAAAACTATATTATCCTTTATTTATGGGTTTATTGAATATTTTGCATATATCATATTTAATTATTCTTAAAGTTTAATATTAAGATTTATCAGTTTTTTTATATATGTTTTAATTAAATATTCAGATTTTGATCAAATCTACTGTAGTTAGTCTATATGAAAATAAGATTCAAATCTTTTTATTGATTGTAAACTAAAATCAAGTTAAAAAAAAATTGTATAAAATAAGATTTCTGATAAGGCTTTTAACAATACTACTTTGATATCAATTTGATATTTAAATTTACTATAGATTAATATTGTTTTGATACTAGTTTAATACTAGTTTAATACTTTTAGGAGCTCTACTAATCCCTTTTGCTTAAAAAAATAATAATCAAACAATAAAAATTTATACTTTTTATAAAACTTAAATAATTTATTATATTTAATTACAAATTTTTTTTTTGATATTTTAATAATATTATTATTAATTTAACAAATTTATCATATAAATACAAATTAATTTTTTATATATTGCAATATAGCAGTTATTTAAATTATTGATTATTTAAATCTTAATTAAATTATTTATCTATTTAATAAAAAAATTTTTTTAAAATTTTTTAAAATTTAAAATTTAAATAAAAAGAATTTGAAATAAAAAAATAGTAATAAACAAACTAAAGTTTTTATTTTATCAATTGAAAAAAAAAATTTTCAAAAGAAATTCTTTTATTAGCATATTATATTAAACAAATTCTAAAAAAGAAACCCTATGCTTTTAAAATATAAAGGTTTTAATGTATGCATGATTATTATTTTGCATATTTTAATAATTTATTGGATCCAAATTGTATTTATTGTTTTTAATATCATAAAATATTAATTGAGGGATTAACAATTTTTTTTTAATTTTTATTTAATTTCAAAAGAAATAATTAATGAAAATAATGATAAAATAAATGATTAATATTGAAGATATAAGTAATGATAAATTATTTAATTATATTAGTTTAGATGAAAATTTAGAGAATAAGAATAAAGAATTATCTTATTCTTCTAACAAAAGAAAGAATAATCGATTTTATAAATTTATAAATATATAGTATATACTGTATATATTAAAAATAAAGCAAATATTTAAATAAACCCAATTTTTATTACTAAATATTAGCATTTGTGTCTACATAATTATGGCTTATATTATATTGAAGTGATGTTAGTTCTGCGAAACATTAATAAAATTCGCAGCGATTTTTGTGTCTTTGCGATTTTCGCGAATTACGTGACGATCAGCATAAGGTCACACGTTTGCATTTATATAGGAGTTCTCATCAATTCGCCTGCACAGTGTGCTGCACAGGTGACGCACAGGCGCTGTAGGGGTGTTGCAACCCCATGTCTTTTATTTGGGAAAAAAAATCTCCGCTTTGATAAGAGCATCATCTCATATATTGCATGTCACTTGAATGATTATACAATAGGTAGGTTTTGTTATTGTACTTTATTCATATCTTATTGCATTTCGAAATTGTCATGTATTTCCATGGGTATACGTAGGATTAATGCAACTACTGTATATCATTGAGGCGCAATACGGAGTCACGTGTTTTAAAAACTTACTACTCTCCGTCACAACTCCTTCATCGGTAATAAAGTTTAATTAATTAATACACTATCCTCGGGAATCCTTTGCTCTTAATGAAAAGTTTTTTAATTCTAATCCTGAAAACTAGAATTTCAAGCAATCCGATTGATATTATTAATATAGAAATTCACGCGTAAATTCTTAGGTAAACGAGTTTTTCGTGTTTATTTTGCAAATTATAATGTTTCTAAACTTTACCAATTGTTAATTTGAAATGTTTTCAAATATCAGTACAAATTAAATATTAATGAATTTTTCTAAATATAGATCGATAAGCGGATTTCCGGTAGGTTTTTCATAAAAAGGTTTTTTTTTACGACCACGTTTCTTGGTCTCCAAAAAAAAGGTACAGCCTTTCTCTCTCTTTAAACACCTCTTGCAACGGCCTTGAAGGCTTTCATACTCGCACCTCTTGCGTGAAGTTCGGCAGCCATCACAGGCGTGCGCCGCATGGATTCTAGAATTCGGCATTTTTATTCAATATCGCGGATAGGGAAGACGATGATTCTTATAATGTTTAATCTTAAATTCTATATATTTAAAAAAGAATGAATGCGCGTGATACCTTTTTGTGATGAAAAAAAAAACACTAGAACTTTAATGATACCTTGTTGAGACCAGCCTTTAATTTGATTTGACTTATTTATTATTATTTTAATTTTGGGGCAAATATAGTTATGGAAAACTCTCAGAATCAAGAATTCTAAAGGCTTTAATCTAAAGTTAGTCTAAGCCAAAGAATGTTAAAGAGAAACCGATTAGAATACGTAAATGAAATAAAATCCTTAGATGGTTGTGCAAACAATTTTTCAAAATTATGATTTCTAAAAATTTCGAACCTTATGTTAGTTTGTAAATTGTTGATAAGGGAGAGACAACCTGAAGTAGACAACGGTTAACCTGGAGAATTCAAAGAATTACTCGATATATATATATATATATATATTAATTATAATAGTTGCACAAAGTTCCGAAATTTTCTTATCACAGCATACTATTGAAAAACACCGGAGAATTTATTGACGCAACAATCTTACTTTTCTCGTTTCTCACGAGGCATTAGGATTCCGAACATATTAACCAATGATAATTCATGAAATTATTTGTTGCATAAGCGTCATAAGGAGATAAGAGCATTCCCTCCGAGCGACTTCACCATTTGAATATTATTTAAATGGGTAATTTTTTTTTGAAGGCGGACAGGGATTTTTCTGACTTTATATTATACTCCTAGGATTAATATAGTATATGTATTGTTCAAAAAAATAGGGATCAAAAAATCGTATATAACATTTTTGTCGTTAATATGTAAGTTTGACCAAACATTTCCTGCAACTCGAATGGAATGATTTTTCTCTATAGAAAAATTTATTGGTATCTTAGTATAGATGGAATTTTTATAGATCGGTTTACATTATATACAGTATACTATACGTGTGACAAAATTGCAAATTACTGGATTACAATAATACAATATATTGTTTTTAAAGAACCAATATTTCATTATTTGCCGGGCACGAAAAAATACAGTAATTGTTATTTAATGCACAAAAAAAGATAAAAATTTATGCGTGAAAATCCTGAATTGCCTAAAAAG
>CAJVPV010004300.1:0-10130 GCA_910591835.1 Acaulospora morrowiae | reverse complement strand
ACAGTTTGTTATCATAAATGTATATTTATGAATTGTGCATTTGTTTTATAGAGTTTAAGAAAGAAAATTAGATCAAATTATTGTATTTTAGCCTTAAAAACCTTAATAGCAAAGAAAAGTTTGGATAGTCTTTCATATAATTTAATTATAAAATGATATCAAAGTTGAATTTCTTAATTCATGTTTATTACCAGGCAGTACTTTATTTGTAATACTTAATATTGTTTAATAAAGTCTATATTGCAATATTATCAAAATCAAAAGCAATAAAAAAATTCTTCAACTAGTTTTTGAGTATTCAGAATAATAATAAAAATTAACTTTTTTGTACTAATTCAAATAAATTAATAACTATAGCAAAAGTCTATAAAATTATCTATATCAAATTCAAATTCAAATTGTTGTTAACTATAATTATTTAATAGAGCAATTTCTTACTGTATTTATTGGAAAATCTGTTAATTAACAATATATATTTTGATAATAGTATTAAATAATACAAAAAAATCTTCAATATTATCAGAAATTATATTATTTGTAAAAGTTTCTTCATTTCTTAAACTTTTGAATATGTACATATCTTATATGATCTAAAAATTAACAAATTTAATAGGAAAATAAAGAAACTGTATAATAACAACCATAGTAACTTAATTCCATTTGAAATAAACTATTATTAGAAATCTTACTTACTTGTCAAATACTTCATCAATTATATTCCAATCAATATTCAGATATTTTGTATTCAAGAAAGAAGTTTTATACCAAGAATATTCAGTATATTTTAAATATTCTAATATCTTCAAAGAAGCCAAACAAATTTTTAAAACTATAAATCAATTTCTCTAACTAGACAATAATCAAGGATTAATTTTGCATATATGTAAATCATTAAATTGTTATGTAGTATTATAAATAAAATCTTCTCAATATCAAACTTCTTCAATTGAATTAAAGAAGTAACAGAAGCTTTAATTCAATTATATAATCTAATATAAAAACTATATTGTTTCATAATTAATATCTTACTATTTACTGAAATAAAATCAAATTATAACAATTCAATTTATTTTTTTAAACCTATCAACAATTATACTTATTAAACAAAACTTCACTTGTTACATTTTTCTTGACGAAATTCCTATTGATCTACATACATAGCTACTAACACTTTTATTCAATTTAAATATAATTATTTTGAATATATTCAAAATCTAATATCTTTATTATCCAATTCTACTTCTCTTAATCTGAGTAAGTATTTAAAACTGTTTGGTACTATTTGATAAGATACAGTATATTGTTTTAAATTTTCTTTTTAATATTAATCAAATATTATTTTAGATAAGTTAATATTTAACTTATTGTATTAATATATAAGAGATATTATTTCTTTTATAATATACTGTATATCCTGATATATATAAATAAAATAAAAAATTGGTATTTATTTACAAAAAAAAAAGAAAAAGAAAAGTTTTTACATATTATATAAGTTTTAGAAATGGTAAAAATCTTTTGTATTATCTAATATTATTATTTAGATATAAGTTAGTAATTAAAGAATTTTTTAAAAATATAATAATAAAATATATTTTATTAAATAAAATAGATTTTTTTTAAACATATAACTTATCTATTTTATTGATTTTAAATATATTATATTTTAATTGAATTTACAAAGCAAATTTATATTCATTTTTGAATATATTTTTCTATTCTATTTTACAGTTATTTATATTACCTATGATATATTTCCAAATTAATCATTATATCTTGCAATTTTACAATAAACTTTCACAGACTTTTAGCCTTCCATTGATATATAATCTGATGCATCTTACCTTGTGCTGCACCAGATTCTGTATCCAATCCTATACTTTTATTTTTTGTCTTGTCATGCCTCTTATATAGTTTTCCTTATTATTATAAAAAAAATTGATCCATAATATAATTCTTAATTAAATATAATTTTCAATTATTTACATTATATTCTTTGATAATTCTAACATAATACTATTTTTAAAAAATGTTCGAATTCAATTTCACTATAAATATACTTTGAACTATTGCTTAAATTTTGTCTGTTTTAATATTGCTAGATATTATTTAATAATTTTTCATATATACCTCCTTTAATTATTATATCTGATAGCTTAAATTTTTTTATCTGTTCATTAATGTTTGATTTTATAGTCTGATATTGTTTTATTTCAATTTTTGCTAGGTTAACATCTATATAATTTTTATTATATTGCATTATTGTACTATTGCTTTTTTACACAAATAATAAATTTATCAATACACAATCTAATAATAATAAATGTATTGATTCTGTTATATAAATAATAAAAATTAATCAATAAATATTATATCTTAATATTTTACATTAGTAACATGTATTTGGGAGCCATATAATTGTCACAGGATACATGATAAAACTTACTAATTCATGCAATGTAAAATATTTTTACAATATTAATGTCTAGAGATCTTTTGCGTAAAAAAAATAGTTGGTTATCATATTTAGAGGTACTATAAGCAACAAGCTGTATCACAAAACGTTGAAGCAAAATTTATTTAATTAGATCCGAAAAGTTGACAAAGCAGAAACATTTTAATATGACAATAATATTAAGCCTTAAGTAAAGACACTAACATTTTTGCAAAATCACTACCCACAAATTTTCAGTTGATCATCTTTGTTTCCAGACTTAATTCAATCCAAAACAAAATGACTTTGTATCATACGTAAAAAAAAAAGTGGAGAAAATCAATCGAAATTTTTGTCTTAATTTGATAAAATCTGTGTATTAAAATGTTGTGGCAAAAAGATAGAATTAAAGAAATTTTTTTAAAACAAACTTACCTCATGACATTAAAATCTCGTGGTTTGAGATTGTTATGTTCCGACGCATTGGATGTGTAGTAAGGGTCATAAATGGTTGCCCGCATTAAGCATGTTAAAATTTGGTGTTCATATTGCTTATATAAACATGAAAATCTATGTCGGGAAGTCACCTATCATTCGCAGACCAATTTATTAAATAAATCACCGGAGTATCCTCGAAAATTAGAACTTGATATTTACTATCAACAGTATGGATTGCGATAGAGGTACAATGTAAACAACATGACAACACGTAAAACATTTTCACAAAAATGAAAGATGACTTTAGGGAGCAATTAACACGTAATTGGGTTTTAAAAAACTCTGCAAAGAAAATTGTATTGTTCTAATACAGTATATGTTTGGTATTACTGTATGAGGATCCATTCAAAACCATCTTCGAGAGCTAGGACTTATTGAATAAACCCAAAATTTCAAATACTTAATCACTAAATGATAACTATATCTGAAAATGGCCTAATTTTTTTTTCGAACAGTATTTTCTCCCTTAAACCTAAAAAAAAGTTTTTAATATTATTATACAGTATATGCGGAGAATTTAATGAAAGCTGGAACAACCAAAAATAGTCGAAAAACAATGTCATAACCTTGAACATCAACTTTAGCTCTGTCTCGTCATAAAATCTGAATATATTCGAAAAAAAATTGATTAGAATACTGTTGTTGTCGTCACCGGCGAGTCCGTCGCTAACTTCGGCTTCTTCTCGCGTGGAAATAATCCGAACGCTTGGATTTCAGCACTAAATAAGGTAAGGCTTTAACCCTGAGGCGGATTATGATTTGACCGACTTTCGCGAACTTGCTAATATCTTCTTGATCGTCTTTCTCTCTAGGCGCATCTCAAGATTACAAGTGTCTCTCTCTTCACGGTGCAAAAGGTAACTTTATTGTAGTGGCGTAGACTCAGTTTATACTTTGGTGAGTGTAAAATGTTTATTATTCATTTGCGCGAGTGAGTAAAACAAAGAAGTCTAAATCTCGGATCTCGAATTTTCAACTCAAAGCTACATAAACTATCCTATTTATATGCCTTGTTGACGTGTCCAGCTGCTATTAATAATTATTACATCATTCCACCATCATCGACACTATTGTTACGCGACGTGCCACAATGTCACGTTCCCATCCCTATTGTTCCACAACACTGTATATTAATAATACAGTAAAATGCTTTATCGTTATACTGCAGATCGCGTCTTTTCTTTTAACCATTAATTTCTTCAATGTCTTCCTCCAACTAATTCAACACTTTTGTGGGACCATTTTTCCAACTCACTTCGTTAATCGTCGAGTACGATTTCATCAGTCGCCGAGTCTTATGTTGAGGAACTTGAGACCTGACTTATTTCAGTCATCATCTTCGAGACCTTACGCAAACTCAACCTTCCCACAACACGTTTCCCGAAAAGTCTACATCATCCTACCTGAACAAATTCACCAAATACATTGTAAAAATGGCTTCCGGTATTAAATTTATTGTTGTTTGTAATGCATTGTTCGATCAAGTTTTTCAACACCTTTTCGTTATTCGTAGCTGCTATATTGGCGAACATAGTTGTAACTGACCTTGTTAGTATTATACTGTATATGTGGACCTTTTATATGCTTGGTACCAAAATGTATGTAACTAACGTCTTCTCAACTCAACAGTGGAAAAGGGCACTCGACCTGGAATGGAAATTTCAAGCGACAAGTTTGTACCTCGACCTGAAATTGTAAAACGACTTAAAAAATTTTTCAACCCTATGATCATTCGTATTTATTACATGGTTTGCGGTGAACATGGAATTGGGAAAACTATGCTGACAAGGATTGCATCGAGTGAAGTTGGACACGGAGTTATGTGCGTTGATGTTCTATCAGATATTAAAAGGTTTGGTGAAGAATTTGGAAGTACCCTTAATTTCACATTCGAAAAACAGATCTCTTTTACACAAAAAATCCTAGGCACAACTAAAAGTATGATCTTCATTGTTGCTACAGTATATTGAAAACTCGAATTTTTTGATTCTGATTCTTGTTTTTATAGATTAATTAAAGGATCACAAGTGGGTAAGAGCTCTAAAAGCCTTTAAGCGTGCTGGTGCAGTATACAATCAAAACCACCGGTTATTGTTTACGATAATATTAGCCTATTGGTTCACAAAAATCCGGAAATCATCGACAGTCTCCAAGATGATGCCAAGGACAATGCCGATGACAGAAAATATATCGCTGTGTTTGTAAGCAGTGAAGGTTCGGTGCCTAGAATAATGGAATGTAAGTACTGATATTGTTTTATGCTCTCGAAAATTGGTATTGTTTGCGAAAAAACCTGTGATGGAAATTGGTGACCTTAGCAAATGACATATCTGACTAAGAAGCGCAATATCAATTAAGTAGGTGCGAAATAACTACGAATTGGTTGGTGGTCGTCTTGTAGAGCTGAAGACTGGCGGATGACTTTTTTGTGGGACTTAAACTTAAAAGTAGGAATTAGCTTTGTATTTTCATCAAATGAATTTGCATTTTTATTAATTGTTTATCCTTTTTTCTGTAGTCATTAAACAGAAAGTCTTAAACGAAGTTAAGAAATAATTTCAATCTGTTCCAAATGGTCCACGTTACAAAGTAGGTAAGAATATTATCAAGGATTTGTTGAAGCCTAAGGAGCTTAGCTATTTAGCGTTCGTGGACTATTTCAATAATATTGATAAATTAAATGAAGTGTTGGGAAGCAATATATTTGCTTATCACCCGGAAAAAAACACCGTGAGCCTCCAATCTCAATCGGTAAAATATTATATTCTGGAAAAGGTAGACATATTCATTAAAAAATGGGGTCTGTGATTTATATTTTTAATAATAGACTTAGAAGGCATAAAAGAACATGCCTGTCGAGCCCCCAACCTATATATTGGCGGTTCCTTTCCCGCTACTCAATATTAACTGTTTTGCTATTAATCCAAACACATATTTTATCTAAACTACTCTTAATTCATTGGTTTTACGATAATAATTTTTAATCGAGTCTTTACCAATTTCTCCCATCCCAATAGTAAGAAGTTCAACCATTATAACATTACGTATATCATCAAAAGAACATCCTCTATTTACCAAAATCCTAGCAAAATAATCTTCAACTGACACCAGATTATCGAAGTGATATCTGAAATAATCGTTGACTCGAACTAGAAGCTTCGGATTTATTTTCATCACTTTGTTGGTCGGAATAGTCGTTGTCTTGAAATTCTGTTTCATCAGTGGGTAAGATTCTTATTTTGGGAACAGTGACATTTCGTGCCTGGGCAACAGCATAACATCGATTGATTTCGTTTTGGAGAGTTAATATAGATCCATTAATTGATGCAAATTCTATGTAATCCTTTTAAAATTGTATGGTGGGTTCAAAGAATGCGTTCGATTTTACCAAATCAGGAATCACAATTGGCAAGTTCGGTGATGAATCGGGTATCACAATTAGAATTTTATTAAATATGGTATCACGTGTATAAGAATCGAATTATGCTTGACGTCTCAGTGATGTGTGAAAAATCAAATGTGACAAGTAAATTGATATTTTCTTGACGAACATCAATAAGTCGGAGAAATCCAAAAAATGAAGTAATTCCCGAAACAGCAAACAATGGCATCTATAAGTGGAAATTTGTCTGTTAGCATATATACACAAGTGTGTGAAAATGTTATAGCATATAAACAAACCTTAAATATAAGGAAAAAATGTATTAAATATGAATTTTTTATTATCTATTTATCATGGAGAAGTCTGTTAAGATTTATTAGCAGAGCTAGCGAGGTTATTGTTTGTTAAATGGTTTATTCCCTCAAATCGTTAATTATTATAACGAAGGGATTAAAGGGCATCCCAGATATTTTTTCTTCGCCTTTTTATATAAAAATCACAGATCAGAATTTATTTATAAACTTGGATGTAAAGGACCAGAAATTGCCTGAACCTTTTATTGCAAAGAAATGTGTAACCTCTACACTTTATGCCAATTTTTCTACTTACAACAACCATCACAATATGGTTAAATATCTTCAAGTAATAAAAGAAAGAAAATATATCCAACTACGAGCCCAATGAAATATGACGTTTAGTATAAATATCACCAACTCCGATAATAATTAAAAACGTAGATATTAAACTCCACGAATAGTGGATCAATTCAAATAATCAATTAATCTTCCAACTAATCCAATTACTTAATAACCTCACCTTCGGTCTGCGTTCTTAAATGAACGGAAGTAGCTTAGATAAGTATTACTGTATAATGTCACCTTGTAAGAGGAAGTAATTAATTATCAATTTGATTATTTACTTTAATTTGTTTTGATTTATTATCTTTTCTATCTGTACTTTTTACATCCAAATATATGAACAATGATTGGTAGCTATACTGCCTTATTAACTGTTGATTTGTTCTATTTTTTTTGACTGAATTATTTATTTGATTTCTTTGCATTACTATAGCATAAATAATATACCATTTTTTTTTTAATAAAATCAATCGCAATAAATTAAAAATTTTAAGAAAAATTATTATCAGTCAAATAATAATTTTTTTAAAAAAAAATCAATTATAAAAGGTATGAGCATATGCTAAAATATATCTGTCTACATTTCAGATTTATCAAGCCAATATTTTGCCATCTCCTCATTTTTCGTGGTTCCAATCCCATTACGATAACAAAATCCAAGATTATATTGTCCAGCCGAATTTCCACTTTTAGCAGATTTTAGACTCCATTGAAATGTTTTTTCGTCGTCTTGAGCAGTTCCAATTCCATCATAATAACAATTTGCAAGATTATTTTGTCCTGCGGTATTTTCACCTTCAGCAGATTTCAGATACCATTGAAATGCTTTTTCATTGTCTTGAATGGTTCCGATTCCATGTTGATAACAATATCCAAGATTATTTTGTCCATCGGTATTTCCACCCTCAGCGGATTTCAAGTACCATTGAAATGCTTTTTCGTTGTTTTTAGTGACCCCAATTCCATTTTGAAAAAGAACTCCGAGGATCATTGCATTTCGAGGGTTTTCCTTTCGGCTAGTTAATAAATTAAAAATATGTTCGGAAGTCGTCTGATTGTTTTCAATAAAGGTATTAATGCAAGTTGTTAACTCTGAATCAGAAGGTGTTTCACTTATTTGATCGATAATAAGTTGATATAATTCGTCTAACGTGTTGTGCACACAATACCCATGTTCACCTGAGATTTTTAAGGTTTCTGATTTTGAAATTGGCTCACTCGTTCGTTTTGAAAGCTTTTGATTGATCACCGATCTTGCAGGTAAAATAATTGACTTTATTTCTTTGTCGGGAGTAAGAAATTTATCCATTATGTCATTCCAAAGTTGTTTTTCGAAAATCCTCTTATACGGTTTTAATTTATTAGCAACATCATCGCCGGAAAATTGAAAATAACGAATAAGGGGCAGGCATTGCTGAAGAATTCCTTTTAGATTCCTAAAATTTTCTTTTGACCACTCCTCGATTTCCGAAGGCAGGGTAGGATCTTGAGCAATTCCCCATTGAATAACTTTATCCCAGACATTGATTTCTTCGATTTGCAAATCATCTCTTTTCAGAAGAGAAACTAACGCCGCTTCTTTAATAGAAGTAAAATCTCCTGCGTCAAATATGAGATGAGGATATTTTGCTATTATATCATTACAAAAAATTTCCAAGCTTTTAAAACGATCATTTCTATCAAATACCGATCGATAAACGAGAGAAAAGTGTGTGCGTAACCAGGACGCTTTATATTCGATAAGATAACTTTCCAATTTTTTGGACAATTCTTCGAATTCAAGCTCATCGGCGGATACCATTAAATCAAAAACAAATCTATTGTCAATATTTTCTAGATCAACAACCCCTCCATAGATATATCTATAAACGTAAATAAATATATATATATATACAAGTTACTGTTAATTATTTTATATATAATTTTAATGATGCGTCTTTAACAACTTACTCACCTGAGGATTACTTCGAAAACTTTAGCAGAAGTGTTGGGTTTTACAAAAGTCCTAATGCGCTGTTCATTTTCGGTAATTTTCGTCAGTTCCTTTCGAAAGTAAGGCGATCTATAACGCAATACTGCCGAGTGGGCAGTAAATGATCTCTTGTCTAATTCTTTATCAATCTCGAAGATAACATTATAGTCTTCTTTATCATCTAGTAGTCCCGTAAAGTCTTTTGATAATTTTTCTAGAAATTTTAAATTCATTTTTTAAGAATTGTGTACAGTAGGTGTACAAATACAATCAGATATACAGTAAAGCCCTACACAGTTACACAATAATTGCAAACAATCATTACCATGCCATGTATTACATAAGAAATGCAGTACTGTATGTGACGCCTCAACTACGTACTATACTAAAAAAGCATGTATATATTAACTGTATCTTCTGTAGATGACACATCTTGTTTATCAGTAACGACTCGGGTTTGTTTTTTAATCTTTGCTGTCTCGGCTTTAAGCTCGGCATTCTCTTCTATAGCTTATTTAGCTTCGCATTTTCAGCTTCTTGATCTCAACATTCTCGGATTTAACTTCAGCGCTCTCCTATTCATATATGCAAAACTTCGAATCAACTTTTTTGCGATCACTTTTGTCAAGAAAAATTCAGCTTTCTCGACTTTCTCGATAAGAAAACGAAAAATAATTGCGACTATATAATAAGCACATTAAAAAAGGCATAATGTACCCGATAAAATACTTCTTAGTGTCGCATTTTTCATTATCCGTTACATAAAGACATAAGAGTGCACGGCTTCGCTAATAAAACATGCCTTCTCACACTACGCGAAAATTTTTGCCATCATTGAAAAAATGAAGAAGCAGAGCCTAAACTGAGTGAATGGGCATGGATATCTAACTAATCTATTATGGATTCGGAAAGCAAGTCTTTCACCATCAATCCTCGTTGCGCACGCGTTGAATCTAATTAGAAACGTTCATTAATATACAGAAATAGTAATCAGATAACTAGCTTTCTTCATATAATAATGAACCACATTTCCACGATCCGAGGAATTTCTTAATAATATTACCTTTGAGGAATCATCAGTGATTGGTCAAAAACACATGACCCGAACTTTTTTATTGTGAATAAATGATGTAACGGTGTAACGGCGAGTCAGTCGCTAACTCTAGCAGAGATTCGCGTAACCGTTACTGGGTAAATGAATGAAAG
>CAJVPV010004299.1:0-10134 GCA_910591835.1 Acaulospora morrowiae | reverse complement strand
CATACACAATGTAAATTTTAGGATCACAATTATAGTGACCGAAAAATCCCTGTCCGCCTTCGAAAAGAATTACCCATTTGTGTAATTATTTTTTAAGGCAGCAAAAATGCTAGATAAGATTTTTTCGGTCCCTACTTTTAAACAATACTTACACAATGTAATTTTCGGGTAACAATTATAGCGACCGAAAAATCCCTGTCCACCTTCGAAAAGAATTACCCATTTTCGTACCATATTATTAAATGAGTGGTATTCGGAATCGAAAATCAAAATCCGAAAGATTTTACTGTATGTACTACAAATTCATCTGCACGGGTGATGCATATTTTGGAAAAAAATCTGTTTGTTGATCACATGTCACGTATTACATATGTTTGCGTTTAGTTGCTATTTAAGGCCACAGAGGGGTTTTTTATGCATCACTCGTGCGGCACGGCACTTGTGCGTCACCTGTGCAGGTGCACTTACAATGAGTTCGAGTGAAATTTCCAATATTTAAAAAACCTGCTGAAGCGAAATCAGAGATAAAGCCATGTTTTGAGTGCAAGGTGGATTTTGTTTCCGGTATATGGAAATTCGAAAGTCGGAATCAAAAAAAAATCGGAAAAAAATAATGCAAATAAAAAATACAATTTAAAAAATAAAATAAATAAAATAAAATTGTAACTATTTTACTAGATATTTTAATGTTACTATAAGATATGGCACGTTCTTATATCCGTGCATTATATTTAAGATTTATGATAAATTATTTTTTATCTACTTCTCTTCGTTCTTGCTTTGTGAGATTATATGCTACACGTGCCATAAAAAAACAAATATTTGTAAGCAAAGTACATATGTATAATCGCGTTAATATCATCAATATTTCTGACGTAATCAATCTTAAGAAACCAAGAAAGCCGAGAAATATTAATGCGAAATTGATCATATACCATGCATTCCTTGCAAGTATAAATTTTATAATATAATGAAATATTATTATCTGGTCGGTCATTTATTATACACATGATATAGTACAGTGGCAATCATTTGTTTTGCAATCACACTAATAGGTAAATTTTAAGACTGAATAATTTTTCCAAAATATAATAAAAAATATCAACTTTATTTATTTATTTATTTAAAATATAAAAAAAAAACAAAATTTATTCAATTTTTCGCGATGCATTTTTTTTGCACATTTTTGTCAAAATATAAACTTTATTGAATTTTTAAAAAATAAAGTATTACTACTCAGTATATCTTCTACCAGTTGTGGCATACTTTCAATTAATGTATTAAGGTATTTCATGTTAATTTTGACCCAAACTCTTTGAGTAATTCAATATTATTGTGATAAAATCATTCAATAATATTATAAGCAGTGTGCTTCAAGTCATTATTTTGTTATAAGATAATAATTTTTTTAATTTTGTATCATTTAAGAGTTTCTAAAAAATCTTCAATTAAAATCTAATAATATAAAATCTCTATCCATTGTTTTGTAAATTCATATTATTGTATATTATCAACTCCAAAAAAGTGTCCCTATACTATAACACTATTACTATTATATTTTTATTAAAATTTATATTTCATTTATTAAATAGTTTATTTTTTGTTTTTAATAATATTAATAATCACCAAATTTATATATTGTATGTTAAATTAGATTTGTTAAATCAAACTTGATGTCAGTTTTCAACATTTCAAGTTATATATTTTTAACAAAATATATTGGATTTAGCAAGTTAAAAAAGATTTCTTTTTTTAAATAAGAAAATAAATTATTCTTTATAATATATGTTTTATTATATTTGTAATTGCTTTCATTTTATCATAAACTTTTGGATTTTTTTGAATTTCTACTATATTTGAATATTTGTTAGTTATAATTAATTAAATAATTTATAATAATTTATAATAAATTATATAGTAAAATTGATAAAAACTGTATTTGAAAAGTTATTTTTTGAATTAAGTAAATTTAAATTTTTGAAATTAATTTTTTAACAACTGTCTTATCAAAATATATCAAATTTTTTGTCAATAATATAAAAGAATCTAGATTTTAACATATAATTTTTTAAGAATTTCTAGTTATTTAAATTATTGATATATGGATCATTTTTAAATCTATAAAAAAAATAATCTCTAAAATTTAACTCTCATCCAAATTTTGTTCTAGCAATTACAAAAATTTGAAAAAATTTAGAGGATTAAAAATTATAATAAACTATTTGTTATAATATTTTTAAAACAATTGGCTTAAATTTTAATTTTTAAAAAAGAGTCAGATACTTATAACTACTATTATATATATGTAGTATTGGTTGGCACATTTGGCTTAAAAAAATATGAGCTAACTAAACCTGTACATAGCAAAAGTCTGAGACAAGAAAAAAAAAGAATTTTGAAAAGGTCAATCTTTTTTGTAGTAAGGCTCTATATATATCTGGCAATTACAAGCAAAAAAATAATTTTTTTTTCTTTTTCCAATCTTTTTTCTTATTAATAAATTGTTTTTCCTTTTCCTTGAAAATTTTTTTTCTAAGTTTTTCTTTTTTTACCATTTTATTAATTTTTGGAATGTCAATCTTAATTAAGTATATATCTTATTCAAGCTAAAGTTACTTTTATCAAGAGATATAAACCTTTTGATAAAACTTTTTTTCTTGCTTAAAAAAACTTAATTTGAAAAAGATTATAATAAAATTACTTTAATTGAAAGTTGTAATCAGATTATACAAAAACTGTCAAGAATACTTTCAATAGTTACTAGTCTTTATATCAAAGTTTAAGAATATGTAAAGAGATATAATAGGTTGTAAAAAATGAAAATTCTTTAATATAAAAGATCATATGAATAAGGCTTTATATAATTGAGCTCTGATCCTATTCAATATAAATAATCAGAAATATATATTAGACAAGTACTTCTATTCTGAATATTTGACGTTACTATTATCTCTATATATTTAAAAGAAATTTTTATAAAGTTAATCTTTTTGTTTACTCTCCAATTTCTAATTTATCAAAAATCATAATTAACTTACTCCTCCAAAAGATCAATATAAGATAATTATATAATATTGGAAATAAGACCTTTAATATAAAAAAGATCTACAGGCTATATTATAATAACAAATTGGTTCTCAGGTCCGCATACTCAAAACTTAATTCTTTTAGTTATATCAAATAATTTATATTCTTTTTTTAGTAAGCATATACTGTATATTAGTTTACAATATAACCAATAACTAGTTATTATTTATCCTTTCTCTTTTTTATATATATTTTTAAAATCTGTATATACTATTTTATATTGTTACAATTAACTTATTTATGTAAAAAATATTAATATAATAACCATAAATAAAAGTTTAAATAAAGTCTTGTATTTAATATCTATTTTTTTTTTGGCTAAAGTAAGACTTTAATCTAGTTTATTAATATAGATAATTTTTACATATATAAATGTATATATAAAGTTTGTATTATATTATTTTATATTAATTAGAATCCACCCACAGGTACTATAGACCATCCAGATATAGCCTGTCACCTTGCTTGCTATTCAAGCCTACCTTAGTTCTATTTATTCAATTTTACTTTTTTCTTTTCCTACTTTATTTAACCATATTATTATATATTTATTATTTTCTTTCTTTTCTCTTATATCCATATCCATTTTCTTTTTTCTTCCCTTTTGTGTTTCTACTTTTGCCTTTTCCTTATCTATAGTTTTTTTTTATTTTTCCTTTTCTTTCTTTCTATTCTATTCTCTTTTTCTCATTCTCTTATTATTTCACTTCTCTTTTTCCAAATTCTTTTCACCTCTTGCTTTATTGTTTCATTTATTTTGTTTATTGTTTCTTTTGCTTTCTTTTTGTTAATTTCTTTCAAGATTCTCGTTTATTGCTTGGATACCATTTCTTGTATAGAGAGTGATCATAATTATCAGAATAATTGAATAGTGATTAATTCATTAATAATTTTATATATATATAAAAAAGTTTTTTTTTAAAAAACTTTTTTCTCCTCTATTTCTTTATTTATTTAAAATATCAATACTTTGTTATGCCACCTTAGGCCTTGATATATACCTGAATTCAGCAGAGCATACTTTTAATTAATTTATGGATATAATCAAGTGAAATTAAACACCACATGGTTTTTACTTTGCACTTTAAATCATCAATACTTTTTGGCTAGTTATGTAAGTTACATACCTTTCTATCAACCTTATTTCAGAAGTTCTCGATCAGATTAAGATTAGGCTTTGTACAGGCCAGGGTAGTACAGGAATGCCTGCCAACTCACAAATATCAATGATAATCTTTATATAATGGGAAGAGGCATTGTTCTCTTGAAGAGTCCCCCTACAAGTAACCAATCTATGCAATGAAGAGATAATATGTTTCTGTAATACTTTAGAATACACCTTTTCTATTATAGATTCACAAACCAGAATGAGTGACCCCAGCCCACTCCACAAAAAGCACCTTTAGAATATTTGAATAGAATTGTGCCTCACTGTAGTACTTAGACAAGAAGTATCAAATTCTTTCTCTGGCATTTACCACATATAAAAGCTGTAACCCTGTGAGAACTGACTGAATGTGGACTTATTAGACCATATGATTTTTTGCCACTTTGCAATTGATCAGTTTTGTTACTTCAGCATTTAAGCTAATCATTTTTCTTGATTTTTTTCTAAGATTAGTGATTTGGTGTGGGCAATACAAAAGTACAGACCAATTTTTTTAAGGGTATATTGAATTGTGACTGTTGACATATTGGGTTTTTTTTTTATTCCATAGGTTCTTGATTTTACAGACAGAGAGGTAACAATGCTTGGCACTATTAGTGACAAGTTTTTTCAGTGCAATTTGCGTACGAGAGTTAAATATTGGCTCCAGGTCACTATGTTTTTGAGATATTGTGAATTCTGTTTCTTTATACCATTTTATAATGGTAAATGCAGTGGTCTTGCCATACTGGATACTTTTGATGATTTTTTTATATAAATCATTATGTAAGTATCCATAAAGGATTACTCCATGTTGCTTAGTGATTAATTCTTTATTTTTTTCAATACTCATTTTAATAAATAAATCATGTATTGATAATATAACTGCTTATAAATACAATAATAGAAGAGATGAAAAGAATATGTAATTAAATAAATTATACTACATGTAAACAAAAATAAGTAAAAAAATAAATAAAAATATAACCATTCCGATACTCATGATTACTCTCTGTATTATCCAAATTTAGCTAATCTTTAGGTCTTTCTTTTCTATTACAGTATTTGTCAAATTTCTTTTTTCTTTTTGCTTTTCTCTTCCATTATTTCTTTAATTTTTTTTTTCAATTATACTATTTCTTGTCTTGCCATTCTATACTTCTATACATATATTTGGTCTTATTTTTTTTCCTATATATTATGCACTTTTCATATCTGTCATATCTTTTTTAATCTCTTGTTTTTTTCTTTTCTAATATTGGTAATTCACTATTGATTTTCTTTTTTAACTATTTGATACTGTTGCCTTCTTCTTTACTTTTTTGTTACATTTCCTTATATATTTCCTATATTGCTTTTTAATCGATTTGTTGTTTGATTAGAGTACTTTGTATTTGCTTGTTTTTTTCTAGCTTTAGCCATGCCATAGTGTTTTTGATCTTGTTGCTTATTTTTCATATTTTTTTCAGCCATTGTTTTGTGTTTCTTCTTCCTATACTATATTTCTATTTTTCCTGATTTTTATTTTTTCTTCTTTGATATTTAAAATTTTTTGTTATTCTTTAATTTTCCTGTCTACTTCTTTGAATATTTAATCTTGTTTTTCTTCTTTCATCTATTCTGTTCTGAAATCTACCTTTTCTTTTTCTCTTATTGTTGCTCCAAACTTGGCCAGTACTGCACCTTTCTTGTTTTATCTTTATAGTTTCCTTTTATATTTTCCACTTCTATTTATATATTCCTTCATTAGTTTCAGATCTGTTATTATTTTGATCTTACCTTCCATATTGATTTCTTTGATGCCTGCTATTATTGTTTCCAATTTTGCTTGTGTTGTGCTTTATGTTATGTTCTCCTATATTTCTTTTTTAACTTCTTTTCCTTGCTCAATATATCTCTATACTCCTGTGCCTATCTTTGTTTTTTTGTTCCATGCCGCATCTGTATATATTCTCCTATCTTTATACTCTTCTACTCTTTTTCTTTTTCTTTTATTTTCTTTGGTTTCTCTTGATTATAGTTTTTCTCTCAGTTCTTGTGTTCTTATTCTAATGTGTTATATTTTTTCATTTTCTTCTTCTTTTTTTATTTTTTTAACTGTTGGGTTCCAGGTTTCCACTATCCTTTTGTTAAATTGACAAATTCTTTCTTTACTATATTCGTTTAGGACACATCCTTCACATTCTTTCAGTTCTTGATTTACTCTTTTTTTTTTATAATAGAAAATTCTTGCTTCTTCTTTGTTGATTTTCTTTTTTCCTTCCCACTATTACTTTCTCTTTATTTCCAAATACAATCCATCTGATTCTTTTCATTTGTTTGTCTTTGTTTTTTTGGACATTGTTATATATTTCTATTGGCTCTTATACTTCTTTTTTATATCATAAATCTTATTTCAGCTTTTCTCTATTAAATTGTATCATTTGGGTTTTTTTCTCTTATTGTCGAATCCTGAATTGATTCTTTCCCAATTCAAAGTTCTAGATTATTGTTTTTTATTAGCTACTCTATATATAGTACCTTCCATTTTCTTATATTGCTTTTTTGCTCTTTATATGTTTGCTTATCTAGTACTTTTTCTATTGTAATTTCTTTTCCTTTTCTTTTCATTATTTTATTCCATCTTCTTGTTTCTATATTAAAATCTTAACTTTGGCACTTGTATATTATATCCACAATAATGCTTCTTTTTTTTTCTTTTTTTATTTCTTTTATATTTTGTGTAATTTTTTTTTCTAACCATAATCCCTCTTGAAGTTGTAAAAGTCTTATTTCTTCTATAATATCCAATATACTATTTTCCTCTATTATTTTTTTTAAACAGCTTAATCTTGTCAGTATTATTTTCTTCTTTATACTTTTAATATTACTCAGTACTTGGATTCTTAAAGCACTGCTTGAAAAACTACTTGCCAAAATGTTTTTTTGTTTATAAACTTTGTTTACTATTCTTTATTACTTTGCTATTGTACTCTTCTTGATATACATATCCATTGTTAAGTATTCTATCACTGGTAGAATCACTCCATTTATAAGATATTTGATTATCTCTACTAATATCTTCTTTCTTCTTAGTATATTAAGGTTGTGTGTCACTATTTGATTCATTTTCCTCTCTTGCATAGCTTTGCCTGGTCTCTTTTGTATCTATGATCCCATGAATCTTTCTGTTTTTTCTTCTTCACTTATTATAATCTGTTTGCTCATTAGGCTCACCTTCGAGTTCTTTCTTTTTGTATTAAGTACTATTAGTTTGGATTTATCTGTGTTAATTTCTATATTGTTTATGCTATAAAACTCCTTTGTTATTTGTAATATTTTTTTCATTTCTTTTTTCCCTTTTGCTATCCAGGTTGTATCATTCATGTAAACTATATTTTCTATAATGGTTTTTTGTTTTTTGTTTCATTTATACTGTAGTCACTTATCCATTTATTGTTTATATTATAACTGTACCTCAATTTATTTATTTTACTAATTAGTAAATCATAAATTATTTTCCATAGTAAGGAAGACATGGGGTTTTCTTGATCTAATCTATCTTTGATTTTATATCTTTTGTTATTTCATACTTTATAATTATGTTTATTGTTCTTTTCTTTCTCAATTTTAAAATAATTCTTATCAATTTCATCAAGTTATCTATCCTGTTTAGGATTGTTTTTAGAGCTTTTTTTTCTATAGAGTCAAAAACTTTTTTTGTGTTTTGGATTAGAATCCATATTTTTTTTTTGTTAATTTGTACATTTTCTAACAAATTTTATAAGATTATTCTTGGCTTGATAGTTGTTCCCTCTGTGGTACCTGCCAGTTGTTTTCTTGTAAAACTTTGCTTATAGTTGTTACTGTATTCATTCTCTTCGTCATTATTTTGAATAGGATTCTCCTTCCTGTTTCTATTAAAGCTATTGATCTTAACTTGTAATTTCTTCCTGCCAGTCATCTATTTTGAAAATCGGATAGATTCGTGAGTGCTTTTACTCTTTTGATGTTTTATCTTTTTCTAATATGTTGTTAAGCAGTTTTTTAAAACTTTCCTACTCTTGTTCTTTACAGTTCTTTAGTATTTCATATGATATGTCTGATATTCCAGGTGCCTTACTATTTACTATTTCTTTTATTACCTTTTTTAATTCTTCTTTCGATATTGATTTCAATAGTTTGTTTTTTTCCTATCTTTTATTTTAACCATTGGATTCTTGTATTCCTCTAGCCATATTCTCCAGTATTTCTCTAATTTCCACTTCCTGATTCTGTTTTGTTGGTCAAAATGTTTCCACGTCAATTCTTTAACTTTTTTTTCTTCTAACTTCATATGTTCCATGACTTGGTCCCATATCCTATCAATTTGCTTCTTTGTTGTATCATATGTCAGGATGCTTGATATCAAGTTCTTCCATTTTTTGTTCTCTTGTCATTTTTCTGCTCTTCTCTTAATTGTCTTCAGAATTCATTATTTTCTTAGGAATCTGGCTTCAATTTCATACAATTTCCTTATACTCCTTCTCTTTTGCTTTGTTTCTATTCTCCACTTGCTTACTTTTTCTGCTGTTTTCAGATATCTCAGCTCTATTTTGGTTTTTGGCAATGCTTTAATATATCTGTTAATTTTGTTCCTCTGCTTAGCTATTCTCATTTGTTTTCCAGTTTCTCTCTCTTTTCTATTTCTTTCATAATATTTATTATTCTGTTTAACTTTTTAAAGGCTGTGAATTGTGCTATTTTAATCTTTTTGCTAAATGCTTGTACATCTGTCTTGAGAGTCTTTTTTGAAAAAGTTCTTTCTACTGCTTTCCTTTATCACTCTTTTATTTTTTTCTATTTGTAGTTTATTTTTTCTGTTTATTTTTCACTTTCATCATTCTCTGCTTAATTCTTCTCTCTTGTGTTTTCTTTAAGTGATTTATTTTTTATTTTTTATTTTTTTTTGGTGAAGAAGGTAATCGATGCCTAATGGATTTTATTGAACTTAATTCAAGCCATATACATGAGCAGTCTTATACATGCTAATATTACTACTAACTGTAAGTTTAACTATTACCTAATCTACCTATAACCCAACTATACTAGCCTATATCACGAGTGTATTACTTATATGCCAGGTGGAATTTATAGAATGTGAAAATCCTGTCATCAGTTTAAACCACCTAACCTGTTAGTCCATTTTTATCAAAGGGTGTATGAGGTAATCTTTTATACAAGCCAATCCAGAGACACCCTGATCACCGCTTTTCGCCTAGGCTAGAATATAGACTTGTTATAGGAACATATATTAATACTTTTGATAAATCATCTTTTCACATCACGTCTTCAGCTCATGCAGCTATGAATAGGGATCCCACACATATATATACCTCCTAGTAGATGTTCCGAAACTGTAATCCTTGATTGGCACAAACTACCAAATCTAGGAGTATAAATGCCAAGTGGAATGCAACACCATTTTTCTTCTAGTAGACACTCCAAGAGAATTCGGTTGGCTTAGGCTATCAAATCTAGAGACATAAATGCCAAGCAGGGCGCAACTCCTATATATTGTGATAAAATAGATAATTTAATTTTATTTTTACTTATTTTTTTATCGAATTATTATTAGTTTATTTTTAGTAGTAGGATTTATTATTTTAGTATAGAATAAATATCTATTTATAGCATGTATAACATAGATCAGACAGCCTAGAAGGTCTAAGCAGCCTGGAAGGTCCAAAAGACCTATAAGGCCTATGATCTATGAAATTATGATATCGCGACATGTAGATCAGGCAGCCCAGATAGCCTAGGGTAGAAAACACTATATAAGTATATCAGGAAATTTTTTGGTGAAGATCTCCGGAGATCTCCACCCATAAAAAAATTTTCGAAAATTTCCGGAAAAAACTTCGAAAATCTTTAAAAATTCT
>CAJVPV010004298.1:0-10135 GCA_910591835.1 Acaulospora morrowiae | reverse complement strand
CCAAATTTCCTTTTTAGGAAGTACTTTTTCAAAAAACAAAAGTCCTTTCACATAATTATTAAAACACTTCCAGAACCCAAAGAGAAGTCATCAGCACAAACAAGATATACATATCTACAAAGCTAACATATAATATCTTTATTATCTATAGAAAAAGAAAAAGAAAACAAATAGCTTCTTGTCCAGGAGGATAAGGAAGCAAGCTTTCTGATTCACAGTTAGGCCTCAAAGAGCCAAACCCACTGCCAACCTTACAGCCAGGCCAATATCAGGTTAAATACCTTTCTAGGCATTGCAAGAACTCTCAGGAGGCCAGATTTCATCCGATAAATCAGACAATCTCATCACTATCTTGAGTGCTGGAAGGGTTCAAAGCTTCCCATCAACTGGTCAGAGTCAAAAATTTCTTAACATACAAACCAGTAGTTAAAAAACCATAAACAGCTTACCCCTATAAAAATTCAAGTGACGCGAACACGTCTACACCAAATTTTAGCAACATAAATAACAACAAGCCTAACAAGCATCGTACGCGACTTAGTTTGTTACATGTAGCCTGAGATCTACATTTTACATCAAACACGTGCCACACGTGCTCCTATAAACAAGTCAACAAGCAAACACGTCTTATGAAGTTTAGATACTTAGTAATCACAAAACAATTGTGTTTACATCAACACATTGAAATCAACAAACAACACGTTCAAAACACATTCAAGAATAAAATCAATCTTTAATAATGTTCAACAACACTATAGCCAAACCCTCCTTAATGACAACAACAACACCCTCTTTTAACCAATCGAATCAATACTCATTATCAATAACAACACCATTGGGTAACAACACAGAATCACCACCCATACAATATGCTCTCCTAGATGTAGTCTTAATAAAAAGGAGCAAACAGCATGTATCTATTATTTATCAGGACCCTCAAGGCAAAATCATCACAACCAATCCCTCCAACACTTCTACTATTCCATATTTGCCAAACCATCCATCCAGGTGGCTCATTCCTACCTCCAATCTTACTAGAAAATCAGAAAACCTCTCCATTATTCAAATCGAGTTCTTTCCTAGCCAAGATAAAAGAAGCCTCTCTACCTATGCAACAGTTCCCAAGGAAAAATTAACCAAACATCTTGATGAATTCATGGAATATCAAAGCACATTTCAAGTAATCTTTAAGAAGAACGAAGGTCTTAGGAGTTCTATCCTTCAAACGGTGTTAAACAAAGGATGGAACTACTCCAAACATGTTCCATGGAACCAGACAGATGTTATTAGAAACACTACAGGAGGCAAAAGAACATACACTCTTAAAATTACTCACTAATCAAATACTCCATCATTCCACTCTTCATCTTCAACCATGGTTTCGAACATGGAAATCACTTCGGCAGAAAATATAGCCACAAAAAAATCAAACACAGAAGCACACCAATATAAGATCAGCGAACCAATCAAAAAAACACCCCCTTCCAACCAATCAAATTCCAGCTTAACACTAGAAGACCTTTCACCACCGGAATCTTCTATAAATAAGGATCAACCCTCTATAAATAAGGATCAACCCTCTATAAATAAGGATCAACCCTCTATAAATAAGGATCAACCCCCACCACTCACAAAACTTCTGCATCTGAAAACCTTAGCAATCAAACCTTATCCACCATAGATCTAAATTTTCCTATATCTAACGACATAGAAATGGGAAATACCATCAGCACATATCAGTATCAAGAGGAAGAGAGCATCGTTATTCCAATCCACCCGGACAACCCAGCTAACTCTTCTAATATAGTTAATTCAACCATCCCATTTCCCAGTGTAAATCTTATGTCGAGACCTATATCCCCAATCTTGTCACCTACAATCAATCAACAAGACATTATCAACAGAAATCCAATAATCAAGAACAAATTTGACAGAAGAGCGTTACAAATTGAGAGAGAAGAGAAAGCAAGGGCCAGACTTTTCAGATACGAAGAGGACCTATTACTTTCATCCACTGATATCAAAGAGTATGATGTTCCAAACAATAATCCGGATGAAACTGATGATTACATTTCACCAGAATTCGCCAGCAAACAAGATGCCATTATTCGCTGGGCTTCCAAATTCTCCTCAATCAGAAACAACTCTCAAGAAATAGCTAAGCTGGTTTTTGAGATTGCTAGCACTTTTAAAGGTCCCATTAGACAAAAACCCTGGTTAGAAATTTTCATCAAAATAGAAGCCAGAGACAGAAGATTTTTCTTTTTTAACAAGGCGAAAGATCTCAAAAGTGACCATCAAAGAGAATATGAAGCTCTAGAATTCCAGTTTCAGTCTAATTACAAAAAGAAAAACAAAGTCTCTCAACTTAACAGAGAAGTCAAATACAAAATTAGGCTCTTCCTAAATGCCAGCATCTTTATTGCATATCTGCGATATATCAAAATCACTGATCTCAACTCCAATTTACTCTCTCAAATTTTGGAGTATGGATGTAATTACTTCTATTTCCCCAAAAACAGCAAGAAATTAGACTACTTTTCAATAAATCAAAAGTGTAAAAGATTACTTGCAGAACTTCTACCAGACCTTCCTCCAACTCTTGAAAAAGTTTCTTCTTATATCAAAGCTAGAATTCCTTATAGGATTTCCATTATTGACAAAAGCACTACAGCAGAAGTGGCCAAATCCCTTCACTTCCATTACAAATTTTCTCTCTTTCTAACCGAATACTTCTCTATCCTTCCTCCACTGCCGGATAATCCCAAGGATCTCCCAAGAAACCTCTCTCATCACTTCCCAATCACAGAAAGAAGGGAACTTATAAACTTTAGGTCTAAGCTAAGAGAAGTTAAAAGATTCTTTACGATTCCTACCAAAATTCCTCAATCTTATTTTGACCTCCCTCCTTCCAAACTTCCCTTACCACTTGATCTGAACCAGTTAGATCCTGAGTTTGGGGAATATTTTCTATTAGACACTACACTGCATAATCTGTCTATAGTAGTGTACAAGCTCAGATCCAAGTATTATTTTAAACGTTTTCCATCTCACTTTTTCAAAAACAAGAGTCCTTTACCATACAATCCCCATTCAATTCAAGACATTCTTACTCCATTAAACTTACAAATCCCTATAACCACCAATCAAGACACATAAACACTGATCAATTATCTTAAAAATAAATTTCACTTTTCTCTTCCCTTGGGTCCCCAATAGGTTTCACCTACTATTTCACAAACAAACAAGCCAAAATTACCAACAAAGATTTCAGAATTAGATTCATCTTTCAACATCGACCAATACATCCCTAGGGATGAAAAATTTAAACAAACAATCAGAGAACTCCACAACATGTATGAATTTCAGAAAGTTCCTAAGGAATGGTTTCAAGAACCCTTGTTACCTCTCCCAGACGATCCCACCGTTATCAATCGCATTTTGGAAGAAAGAAATATCCTTCTAATAAGTGTTCCATTGTGTGATAATGACTTCCTCTCTATCAATATCGCAGAGCTACACAAGGTCTTCTCCTTTAACAAACTTCCTGAATCCCTAATTATCAAGGAGACGCTCCCAGAGCCGGAGTTTGCTCTCACACCTTTTCTTTGTTAATTCATCTTATGACTACAAACAACGAATTTCATTCCAATACAACCAACAATTATAACTCTTCCATACAAAGTCACTCTAACACAAATATAATAAACATTACATCAAATTCTCATCCCAAAGCTGACACCATTAACAACAAACTATACCATACACCAAACTTAGATCGAATCAAAAATCTTATTACCTTTACAACCATTAACACCAGAGGCCTTAACAATTTCACCAAACTTAAAACCCTTGCAAACGCCACAGATGAAAGAACAGTTACACTGTGCACAGAAACTAAACTCAAGAAAGGTGATTATCGCCCCAAAAATATAAGTGGCAGAGCACTAATCTATGGAGAATCCACCAACTTGACATGAAATGGCACCCTATTAATTATTGGAAAAGATCTGACTCCTCATATATTCAAAATCTGTGAAACTTCAGAATATTGCACTTCCATTATTATGAAGTTCAAAGAGAAAACGAATATTCTTCTCACTGTTATATATCTCCCTCATGATACAAGAGAAAGAAAACTAGCTACCAATCAACTCTATCAAACAATAAAGCTTGCCATTACTCATAAACTCCATCATATAATAATGGAAGACTTCAACTCGTACCCCAAGAACAGTCCATCCATCGGTGCTCTAACATCACCATCCAAGTAGCTAGTATACAACTATCTCAACAACTACATAGATATCGGCCAACAATTCGATGAAAATACTTATACCCATATCACTACTACAAGCACTTCTCGCATTGACCAAATATGGTCATCCAGAAACCTCGCTTCCAAGATCATCTGGTATGAAGTAGAAGACTGTAACACTATCCCTACTGATCATCGCACAGTCTCAATTAAGCTTGACTATTTTGAGTTCCAAAAAGTCAAATCCACTTTCAAATATAGCATTGAAAAAACCTCGAAAGAAAACATTTCAGAATTTATAAAGGAATTAGACTCATGGTCCAGTTTGCTCTTATCACCTAATTGGGAAAACTTCAGTAATATTTGTAGCAACACATTAAACAAATATATCAAAAGAACAAAGGTAAACCCAGTTCCAAAAGATTACCGCACACATGCAGAAAAGAAATTAAAGAAGCAAACAAAAGAAATTAATAGAGTCATGATTCAACTCAAAAACTCTCGGTCACCATCACCACTTAACCAAGACTTGTATATCTTGTATATAGCAGCAAATAGCCACAACAATTTATCAATCAAGGGTTTCCAGAAACTTAAGAAGCTTTTAATTAAAGAAGCATTGCTTCAATCCCAACAAGAAATGTTGGATGAATACAGATCAAATTTTGAAAACATGACCGAAAATTTCTATAACAAATCCAAAGGATATATCCAAAAAGCACTTGGTTCAATTAAACCAAAACTGGACTTATACAAAATCTATAATGACAAAGATCAGATTGAAAATGACCCGGATCTTATACAAGACGTTATCAACAAATATTTCAAGAATATCCTATGGGACAGAAGCTTCAACTTAGATCAGTTTCCCGATTGGCACGAGGAATACTCTACTAAAACAACCGATCCAAAAATCTATGACAATGTAATACAACCATTCGATCAGACAATAGTTCAAGAGGCCATCAACAAATTACCCAAAAATAAAGCTTCCGGAAAATCTGGAGTCAGTTATGACATCATTAAACTAATGGGCAAAAAAACAGTGATATACTTATTCCACATTTTTAACCAGATCCTATTATCCTCCGCTATCCCTGTACTATGGAAGCAGACAACCATCATTCTCATTCTCAAAAAACTTGTTTGGAGCCACAAACTCAATGACACAAGACCTATATCTCTTATTGACTCCGTCAGGAAAGTATTCATTGGCATAATCAACAAGAGATTAATAAGAACTCTCAAATCAAACAATGTTTTATCAGAATTCAACTTCGCCGGCCTTCCCAACCAAAGTATCATGGAACTATTAACAATAGTTAACTCCACTCTAAATGCAGCTAACGCAAGTAATAAAGAATTCTGGTTCATATCTCTAGATATCGCAAAGGCCTTCGACTCAGCCTCCATCCCTTCTATCAAAAAATCCCTGGAAAAAATCAACTGTCCTAAAAAAATTATCAACTTATTTATCAATCTCCTCAGTAATAGAGAAGTTTCTGTCAATACACCATTTGGAGCTACAAACTCCTTCAATGTAAACAATGGGGTTGAATAAAATGAAACTTTATCACCTATCATTTGAGTTATTTTTTATGATCCCTTGATTACCAAACTAGCTTGTCATCAGTCCATCCAAAGTTATATTGCCTCTAATGCTCTGGCATATATGGACGACTTGGCCCTTATCACCAATAGCAAACAAAGATTGGAAAATCTTCTTTCAATAGCAAATCAATTTTTTCAAATGAACAATATCACATGCAACAAGGAAAAACAAAAATAATCTCAAACATCAAAATTAAATGTGGTCTCAGCAGTACTATCAAATTCGATAATTCACCAGTTCAGATCTTAAAATTCCATGAGAGCATAAAATACTTAGGTATGCTTATTTCCCTCAGAAAACCTCTTAAGTCCAACAGGAAAGCCTTCTTCCAAATCACAGATACGATTACAAAAGAATTACTTAAACACAACTGGAAAGGCGAAATCAAACAACAGATATGCGACTGGGTTATCATGGGGAAGTTCGAATATTTTCTCACCTCATCCTACCTCAACAAGACTACACTTAACCAATTTCAATCGAAAGTGAGCAAACTTATCAAATCAGCATATTAAGTCACATCCAGGTGTTCAAATGCAATCCTCGTGAGCCATTGCGGCCTTAACATTACATTCCTTGAGGAAAGACAAAGATCTTCCTTAATTGGAAATATTATATCTAAACTCTTCATGCCAATCACCAGGAAATACCTACTCCAAGAAGTACAATCGATCCAAAAGAATAAAGCAATCTGGTTCTGTCCAATTTGCAATCCAGAAAAGTTTAACCAAGACAACTGAATAATTTATGCAGCCAAAATTGTCAAGGATATCAGAATTCAGATCTGTCCCCCCAACTGTGTGACACACCACAGTAATGCTGAGAACTCAATTGGCTTGCTATTCAACAATCTACAATCCAATAAAAGAACTACAGCTATTAATACAGCCAATGCCCTCAATATCAAGTTTGTCAACCAACTCCTAAAGTATAACAGCAATGAAAAACTTACATGGTTTCAGCTCATTTCACATACAGGTATAGTGCGTTATGGATCTGAACCAAGCTGGTTCAAGGATTTCTACAATCCAACCAATCTTCTTGATTCTCATGGTCCAATATCCAATTCCAAACCATCCTTCTGGTACATACACAGCATTAATTGTTTCGTCAAAACATATAAAAGACGTCATAATATATGTGAGAAAACTGTTTTCAAAGGGAGACATTACATAATAGATCCGAACAATAACCTATCCAGATGTAGTGGTTGTCCATTGGGAACTATCATTGCCAGTCTTTGCACAATATCCTTTACAAGCACATCTGTATCTTCTCTGTGGGTACTCTTCAATCCTAACAAACCAACCGAATATCGTTTAAGCAATATAATTAATGAATTGTACAACACACCTCAAAGAGGTGAAAGTATCCTTCTGTATGTCGACAATTTCTCAATCTCCCCTCCCATCTCAACACTTCAAAGCATTGGATTTCATCAATACTATCATCTTCAACTTCACCAAGGCAAAATCATTACAAATGATACCAGTATCGAGTTAATCAACTCAGGCCACCCATTAGGTGACCTCTTGCATGTCCTATTTGACATTCTCCATTGGTGTCCACTAAACAGCACAATAGAAATCAGAAATAACAGGAAAATACTTCAAAATGTCTCCAGTCATCCAAGAAGAATGACCAAAGTCAATTTCGTACTGATAACAGTGAGAATCAATCAACTAATTGAAGACAAATCGATTCAAATTATTTATATCAAACCAAAGTCCAATCCAAAAACGAGTAGTCTTATCCATTGAATCAATCCTATACTGCACTTCCCAGAAAGCCCACTAATTAACAATCAACAACTTGGCAGCAGCGTCAGATGGTGCAAAAAGATATTAAGTATCACCAAGACCTATATAATCTGTGAAAGCACATCAGTCTTAAAAACATTCAAATCTTTCCATAATTCACATGGTCTCAAAATAATCAGCAAATCTAACAAGGATATCAGATATACCAAATCCAATAAATACAGTGACCTGATCACTTTCAGGGTCAAATTACTTTCAGGAACACTTCCCACAAGAAAAAATCTCCATAAATTATACCCCGAACAATACCCAGACCCCTATTGTCCAAGATGTGACCTCTATACTGAGGATATACAACATGTCTTTAAATGCCCATCTGCAGTGAAAAGTATCAAGCAAATTATTTCCAATATCAATATCATTTTTCACCCAGAAGGTGAGCACGAAATGATCTCTCGCACATGGCAACTAGTGGAGTTAGCATGCGGCATCACAGATAATATTTTTTCTACATCCAATTTTTCCAATTGGTCCAAAGTATCAACTGAATCTCTAACGCAACTTTACAAGCTGATCTGGATACCCCGATACAGCACAGCCAATACCTCTCCTACCACCGGTATCAAATGGAACAAGAATCACCACAATATCCCAACGGAAAAGAAAAATAGCCAAAACACTAGCAAACCTATTACATCCAAAAGTTCCCTTTCATCTACTTATCAAGATTTAACCATTACTGACTTACCAACCACAATAGCAAACTTTTATATTCAAAGCAAATTTAACTTCTTCAAATATATCTCTAACTTAATAACTGATTATTCTAACTTCCTTTCACAAAACATCAAGTAGGTATTCATAGCCGCTCGGAGCCACTTGACAAGGTGTATTGTTTTAAAATTTATTTTCAATACTAGTTAAGTGGTTACTGTAGGCAAGCTAGCATTTAACTCATTGTCTTGTTACACATGAGAGATGTTGTTTCTTTCACAATGTATATAATCATTATGCAAATAAATAAAGAGATGATGTTTACCTACAAAAAAAAAAAAAAAAAAAAAATTATTATATTATCTATATAATTTAACTATTTACTAAATTTATTAAACTATTACTATATAATATTCACTATTTTAAATATTCAAATTTTAATTCTTTAAATATGATTTTAAAGAATAATAAAATTATTTTTTCTTATAATTAAATATTAAAACCTTAAAATCAGTAAGTCAATAATACAATAGATAGTACTTTCTGATCTCTAAATATATATCCCTAGTTCAATATCCACAGGAGACAAAATATATAAAATTATTCTTTATTTGTGAGTTTATTAATTTTTTTACAAATATTGTATTCCAAACATCCAGATTTAAACCAAATTTAATTAGGTTGCATGAAGATAGAATCTCTGATCTTTTTGATAATTATGAGTTGAAAACAGATCGAAACAAAAAAAGTTGTATAAAAAAAAACTTCTGGTTTAATTTTAATATAAGTTTACAATTTCAATTGGTATGGCAGATTCTATAGTATAAAGAATACTCTAGCCTGGAGCTATTCTAATCTGACACTTGCTTAAAAGAAGAGAATTCAATAAAAAAGAAAATTCAAAGTTGCAGGTAGTAACAAAAAATACAATACCTTCTTTGAGAAACCAGATGAAAAGTATTAAACAGATTATCTGAATATTTTAACCAATTCTAAAAGATACATGTTCTAAATAACTATTACCAGAATCTAAATTAGGTTAGATAGTTTAAAACTAGTGATAGGATTTCCATTTCTTAAAAATTTCATCCGGTGTATTGATTCACTTCCATAATAATCAAAATTAATATAACTGGATAAGGCTATAGGTAGGAGTATAGGTTAACTTAAATGGATCTTATAGTTTTTTTTTTTTTTTTATAGATAAATATATAATAATGCAAATCTTTATTGATACTTGTGTAAATCGAATTACATCAAGCATTCTTTTACAATTGGAAATTGTATTATTGTACCGATTATGTAGTTTACAATTATAAATCAATATTGCATAATACTGTGACATATTAGCTTACCATCTATCTTTTGAACCCAACATATTAACTGTATATCAAAGGTGCGGTATTTTATATATCAGGTGAGGTTTCTATAAGGGGGAAATACCTATCATTAGTTTAAACCACCTAACTTATAATCTGGTTTCTAAGAGCTATGTCTATCCTGCAAAGATTTGGTCATCAGATTTTCAGATACCCTGATACTTTTTGTTTGGACCTTCGGAGAGGATACTTGCTTCTTGTCACCACCTGCAACTTTGATAGATCCATCTTACGGGACCAACTTCTTTTAAGCAAGTGTCAAATTGGGATAGTTCCAAACTAGGAAATCCTGGAATGGTTGAATTCGGCTTATTGGATATGACATATGCAGGGGAACCTATGCAACCTACATATGAAGTGACTTTATGATGATTATCATGCACCAACCAGACAATCTTTACACTATGATGCC
>CAJVPV010004297.1:0-10135 GCA_910591835.1 Acaulospora morrowiae | reverse complement strand
TTATATACATGTTAAGAAATCCCCAAAATCCCCAAAATCCCTAAAATTCCAAAAATCCCTCAAGCCCCAATTAAACCCTAATTGGGTGAGGATGACATATGTTGAATCTATCTAAGTTTTCAGTCCCTCTTACAGTATATAAATAATAATGTTATAATATAATTATTCTTAAAAATTTTGAAATTAAGTCAATAATAAAATAATTTATATTATATATATAATTTATATTATATATATAATTTATATTATATATATAATTTAAACTAGTAATATTTTTTAAAAATAAATTTTATTTAATATATATGTTTATTTTTTAAAAGTAAATAATATATATATTTAAATAAGTTACAAATAAATAATAAAAATTAACTTCAATATAAAAAATATATTATATATAATTTGAATATATTTTAATTAAAAAAAATAAAGCTAAATTTTTTTCTATTTTATGTTTAAATTTTTTTAAAAAAAATTTAAATTGTTTATTTTATTATTTATTTTATTTTCAGTTCTAATATTTTTAACACTTGTTTATTTTTTTTTCTACTTTATTTCTTCTTTTTGAAGTATTTTTCTTTTTTTATTTTTCTTTTTCTTAAGAAACTTTATCCTTTATTTTATTATTTTTTTAATTAATTAAATCTTTTTTTTATTATATTAAAAGATAGTAATTTTTATAAGAAACAAACTTTTAAGATTTTTTTTTATAATTTATTTTTTTCACAACATCAATATAATTATTATATTCAAATTTAATATTATTTATTTATTGATAATTAAGCTAAATTTATTTAAAAATTATTATATTATTGTTGTTATTTAAATCTTTAAAAGTTATATTTTATAAATAATTAAAGTTATAAATAATATTAATCCAATATAATGTTTTTGCAAATGTCATACTAATAATTAAAGTATATTATATAAAATAATATCTAATAATTAAAAATTTTAATTATTTTTTTTAAATTAAGCTAGTAAAAAAAAATAAATTTTTTGTTTACTTCTCTATAATATAGGTATATAAATAAAACCAAATATTAATATTTATAGAAAAATTTTTTTTCTTATATTTAAGCAAGAGAATAATCAATATTTAATAATTCTATTTTGTCTTTAATTGTAAATAAAGTTTTATTTAAATACTTGAATAATATTTAACTTCAAGTATAACATATCTTTTGAAATATAAATTAACTGTTTTTTAAATAAAATTTTAACTTTTGCTTATTATATATCAAGTTAATTTTAGAAAATAAATATATAAATTCTAGTTATAATTTGAAAACAGATCTACAGTATATATTCTATTGCAATATCCTTATATAACTAAGGATTTTTTTTGTAATATTGATTTCATTTATAACTATAATATATAATTTTAAAATCTATTTTAATATACTTTACTATTAAGTATATAATAACTAAAAATAGGCTTCAAACCAAGAATAAAGATATAACTCAAATGTTTTTTATTATTAAAAAAAGTTTTTTAATGTATGAAATTAAAAAAAATAATTATAAAAGTTTTTATAATTTAGATTGCTTAGTTCAAGTGTTTTTAACATTTTGTTTTTATTAAAATAATTAATAATTAATTATGTTTTCAAAAAAAATATAATCAATTTATAAAATTTTATGTTAAATTGTTTAAGAACTTATCTTTAGTAATACTTTATACTTTTTTTATTAAAAATTACTTATATTAAACTTATTGAAAAAAATATAAAAATATATATTATTCTATTCTAAGTTTGTATTTTTCCAAGTTATTAGCAATTAAAGAATAATTTTAATTTTTTTTAAAAAAAAACAAAACTGAAGTTTATTAAAAAAAATTTTGAATTTTTTATCATTTCTTTTTATATTCATCTTTTTCTTTTATTTTTTCTATTCTTTATATAAATCTTTTTATACTTTTTATTAAAGTTAAGTTTTTTTTTCTTTTTGAAGTTTTTTCTTTCTATACTTTTTTTTGAAAACTATAATTCTTTATCCTATTGCTTTTTTAAAAATTATAATAAAAGATAGTAATTTTTTACAAGTTATAAATTTGAATCAATTTCTCTGCTATAATTTTCGAAAAAAAAATCAATTTGCTTTTTCAAAAAATTCATACGACTATTCTTATTAACATTGGTTATTTTTTAATTATTAAATCAGATATATTTAAAAAACCATTGTGCATTATTATTACCTGAATTTTCAGAAATCGTACCCATGATATTCAAAGAGATATGACAGTTAATATTAATAGAATACTTTTATAAATACTATGTTAATGATTAGAAAATTTAATAAAATAAATATAGTGATCCGGATTTTAGCTATTATTGTAAACAGAATTAATAATAACAATAAAAAGTTTTTTAAATATTAATATTTATAAGACAATTCAATACAAATTATATCTATTAAATGTTTTTATACAAATCATGTTTGTTGAATATCTGTTATATTTAAAAGATAAATATATAAACTCTTTTTATAATTTGGAAATAAACTTATATAAAATGGTTATGATGTCTTTATGTAACAAAATGTTCATAATTTGGTCCTTACAATTTACTAGAAAAAGTATAATTAGATTATTCCCAATTTATATTATTAAATAATGTTATTTCTTTTATCGAAATACCATTTGTTTATTATTTAATATATAAATATAAATGGTCGAATTATTCTTTTTTAAGTATAACTACCTTATTCCCTTTACCTATAAAACAAGATAGAATTTTTGATTTAAATTTGTTTTTGTAAAAAATCAAATATTTTTCTTATTAATCTTATCAAAAAGAAAAAATATTGATAATAATAGTGCCTTGATTAAAGAATTAGCTTGAGTTTTTTTTGTAATAATATCCAAGTGTTTTTAATCTTGAAACTTTATTATTATTTGTTACATTAATGCACAATGGTAGGAAAAATCAAATTTATTTATATTGCTTATATAATATACCAAATAATTTATAGCCCGCGAGAAGTTATGAAGCTAAAATAGTATCATTACATATTTGGTTACCTATTTTGGTTAGATGTTTAACGTAGTTTTTTTAGTCTACAAGAATAATCCTATTAGTTAAAATGTGTTATACATATAATGAATTGACGTTGCCAACAAGCGAAGAACGATAGCAAATAGAAACTACATAAAGTATAACGTGCCCAATAAAGAATGTTGACACTACTATCGTTAGTTCGATTACATGTTCATCCAATGGCGTTCTAAATTGTGACTCAAATCTTAACTATTTTCACCGTTACTTATTTTTTAAAGTACTTTTTATACACCGCCGCAGAATCCGCAGATTTGGACACTATCTCCTGACAATAATTTGAAACATCTTAATCATTAATTAAAAACTATACCAATCATTTTATTTCTTTCCAAAATTTTTTCATTTTGGGCATATGAGATGTCAATCGGTATAGTACCTTAAATATAGTACACCACACGCAATATAGTATATTTCTAAAAACTTTTCAGTATGTCATCCAACTTGCAACTATCGCCTTTATACAATAACAATAAGTCACAAGATTTTCTCGACGAAATTGTCGAAGAGCTATGTGATTTGTATAAAGAGAAAAGATTAAAAGAAAAAAATATTGAGTCGGTTCTTGACATGTTGGAGGAACATTTGACCAAAAAGCAGCTAAAACCCGAGGATATAATTAATCATTGCCTTACAAACAAAGCAAATTCCATGGTCCAAGCTGTTCTTGCAAGCTGCTATCGTTATGGTAAATTTGTCGAAAAGAATGTAACGAGGGCATTCGAATATAGTCAAAAATCAGCCGAAACGGGATGCTCTGAAGGTATGTATCAAATTGGCTATTGTTATCGCAATGGAATCGGGGTCGAAAAGGATGACCATAAGGCATTCGAATGCTACCAAAAATCAGCCGAGATGGGTAGTGCAAAGGGAACATATGTTGTTGGCTATTGTTATGAAAATGGAATTGGAGTTGGAAAGGATAAACATAAGGCATTTGAATATTATCAAAAATCAGCCGAGATGGGTGAATCTGATGGAACACGTCAGGTTGGATATTGTTATCAAAATGGAATTGGAGTCGAAAAGAATGGACAAAAAGCATTTGAATATTATATAAAATCAGCTGAGATGGGTAATGCATCGGGAGCATGTGATACTGGCTATTGTTATGAAAATGGGATTGGAGTCGAAAAAGATAAATATAAGGCATTTGAATATTATCAAAAATCAGCTGAGATGGGTAGTGCACCGGGAACATTTAATACGGGAAATTTTTATTGTGATGGAATTGGAGTTGAAAAAAATGAACATAAGGCATTCGAATATTATCAAAAATCAGCCGAGATGAGTAATGCATATGGAACACGCAGTGTTGGCTATTGTTATCAACATGGAATTGGAGTTAAAAAGGACGAACACAAGGCATTCGAATATTATCAAAAATCAGCTGAGATGGGTTTTTCTGATGGTATACGCCAGGTTGGGTATTGTTATTTGCATGGAATTGGAGTCGAAAAGGATGAACATAAGGGATTTGAATATTATCAAAAATTATCCGAGATGGGTGACTCTGATGGTATACGTCAGGTTGGCTATTGTTATTTGCGTGGAATTGGAGTCGAAAAGGATGTGCATAAAGGATTTGAATATTTTCAAAAATCAGCAGATATGGGTAATTCATCGGCAATACTTAATGTTGGTTATTGTTATGGGGAAGGAATTGGAGTTGAAAAGGATGAACATAAGGCGTTTAAATATTATCAAAAATCAGCTGAGATGGGTAATGAATTTGGAACACATAATGTTGGCAATTGTTATTTCGATGGAATGGGAGTCGAAAAGGATATACATAAGGCATTAGAATATTATCAGAAATCAGCCGAGATGGGTTATGCATCGGGAGCATATAATGTGGGCGTTTTTTATGAGTTTGAAAAGGATAGACGTAAGGCATTCGAATATTATCAAAAATCAGCCGAGATGGGTCATGCAACGGGAATGTATAAGGCTGCTATATCTTATAGAAACGGAATTGGAGTTGAGCGGGACTTACAAAAGGCTACGCATTGGTATAAAATGTAAGTAAATTATTAAATTCATCATTATCTTTCTATTATTAACGACAATATGCAAAATAATTAGGGAAAGGAATCAGCCATTAGGTAAATATAGATTACTATGCTATGTACATTTGCTTATTCAGAATCTAACAATCCATCCATTTAGATTCGAGTGAATTAGTAATAAAAAGTTCTGAGGTTGATGATGAGATTAAAAAAATTCTTATCGAAACCAAGTATCCATTACTTTGGATTCCTTGTGAGGAATTTAAAGATATTGAAGAGATAGGGCAAGGAGGATTTGCAACCGTGTTTTCTGCCTCGTGGCGTAATAGATATGTCGCACTTAAATTACTTTATGGATCAGGAGATAATCGTAATGAGTTTATAAAAGAGGTAATTTTTTTATAGTATTTCATCAAGACAATAATTTTAAAATTTTCTTACACTTTTTCTTGTATTAAAGCTAAAAGCATATTGCGATGTTGGTTATAAAAACCCCACATTTTTGAAATTCTATGGAATATCGAGAGATGGAATTACCAAAGATTACATTTTCGTTATGGAATATGCACCAATGGGTTCATTGCGTGATAACCTTCATGCAGTAGTTCAAACAGAATGGAAAGATAGGTTAAAATTGTTGATTTGTATAGCCTCTGATCTTCGACTAATTCATTCTCAAAATCTTATCCACCGAGATTTACATAGTGGTAATATACTATTAGACACTTTACATAGTGCTTATATTGCAGATTTGGGTCTTTCAATGTCATCTGGTACAGAATCTGAAGGAGTCTATGGGATTTTACCATATATAGCACCCGAGGCTCTTTGTGGAAAGTCATATACCTTGGCATCAGATATTTACTCATTTGGCATGATTATGTGGGAAATTTCTTCCGGAAAAGCTATTTCTTTTAATCAAGAATCCAATGTTCAATTTCGACTTCAAATAATCCACGATAACTTTCGACCAACTATTGTTGAAGGAACTCCGCAGTGTTATGTGGATCTTATGAAAAGATGTTGGGATGGAAAGCCGGAGAATCGTCCACTTGCCGAAGAAATTGACAAGATTTTTATAGAATGGCAAAATGATGCAAATATTTTAGCGGAATTTACTGAGTCTGATAAAATATTTAAAAATATGGAAATTTCGCATACACAAACATACGACAAATCAATTTATAAGAGTGAATTTGTTTCTCACTTAATGTCGGATTGCAAAGGTAAATAATATTGCTATTATTTTTTTTATTTAAGCGTATTTTAATTAACAAGACTTATATATATAGACAGTCAACAATTAGATTTAAAATTAGACTATGACATGTCTTTATAGTATAATCATTGGATTCCTAGTGCTCGAACTTTCTTTATCTTCTCTAAGGCTTAAATGTCATGCACTTAATTTTACCTTTAACCTAAACATGATGTAACGTATATGACATATTAAATTAATGTGGGTATTTATACCATATAATTAACTCTGCAATGCGCCTGAATATCTTTTATCTACTTTTCTTGGTAAAATAGTTTGATCTCGTCGAAAATACCGATCTATTGTATGTGATACTCTCTCATGATCTTTTGAGGTTGACCGTTACTCCTTGCATGCTCTACTATACGTTTTTTTTTTGTTAAATACTTGTCTTCAACTGTATAATGTATTTCCTTATTCCAAAAATGTATTACCGCTTGTCATTGTGCTTCTTGCTTAAATAAAGAAATTTTGTGTATAAATTAGATAAAAAATGCTTAATTATGAGTATGAAAAATAAATAATGATGTTACTTGGCTAACACCTTACATTCCTTTCTAAGGACTTCAGGAGTGAGATTGTTAAGACTCAAATAGTTATATGTAGTTTATCGAATTTATTTTTATTCGATTATTTTTATTTGTACTATATACTGTATATATACAGTACTCGATCAATAACTTGATCCTTTTAAATCTGCAACTAATAATTTTATTTGTTAAAAAAATTTTTTTAACACCAAGGTGTCTTTTCTGATAATTAATTAAATTTTATTATTCTATTGAACTTTGTAACTCTTCATTTCAATATAGTGTAAGAGTCGTCCGCAAACCTGTTGCTACGAATTAACAGAATTTGCTGATTGTAAATTATGGTAAATGTTCTAAAAAGCACGAGGCAGGTTAATTTAGTCAAGGATAAAATAATCAATTTTTCTTCTTATTTGCATTCTTCTTTTTATACTTTAACTATTACATCTTTAAGGGTGGATACGCTACTATGAAATAATAAGATTAGTTTATATAACTATCTTTCACAATCCTTCTTCTCTATCATTGGATAATCATTTATTGATATCTAATGACAGGCTTCTTTTGTGAATAACTAAACTCAAGTTTCAATTATAGGTCAACTCTTGATAATTGATCCATAACACAGTTTCCTAAAATTAATTTTATTAATTGATTATTGTAGTGTTACACTTGATTTTTGCTCAAGATCTTCATTACCTCTTGTTTGATTTTCACTAGCATTTATCCTTGAAATATTGTTTATTTTTGAATAATTTTGTATTATTATTCTTGTTATTGTTTAGCACTATGCTTTTTATACTATTGTTGCATTAGAATATTTTCTATTTTATTTATTTATTTTTATTCTCTTATTTGCATCAGAGCATTTATTTCTATATTAACACATATAGATAGCTGTCCTAATAAATATAACATTTCTTTTATATCTCTATTATTTTATATAACTCATGTGTTTTACTAAAATCACTGAAAGGTAATAATTAGCACCTCTACCATGACAAATACAGTTGAGACAGGATCTAAATTAGGTTAGATAGTCTAAAACTAGTGGTAGGATTTCTATCCCTTAAAGATTCCTCCTATGGTGTGGATTCACCTTCATGATGTTCAATTAATATACTGGATAAGTCTATAGATATAGTGTAAGATTAACTTAAATGGATCTAAGTGTATATGTAACATTGGATATAAATAACTCAATAAAAGCACACATGCACAAAGTATCTTTTACCCAAAAAAAAAATTAATATATTTTTTAAAATATGTCATTAGAAAAAAAAATGTAATATTTAGATAATATTACTAATTAATATAAAATTATTTTAATTAAAATTATTTATTAATACTAAAAAATTAATATTTTATTTTTATATATTTTCTAAATTAATATTTATAAAATATAATATAATTTTTAAATTTTTAAAAAACTTTTCCAAAAAATTTTAGGTACTATTGTAAATACTTTCATTTTTTCATTAATTTTTTAAAAAATTTTATATAATTATATTTATTAATTATAAAAAACAATATCTAATAAAATATTTCTTCTTCTTTTATTGCTTTTCTTATTTTTTAAATTTAAATTATTACTAATATATAATAAAATATTATTGATTTCTATTAGCCTATCTATACTTATAATAATAGTGAATGTTTAGATTTAACAAAAAGCATCACAAGCATACAAAATATTTTTTTGATAATGAATAATAAAAATTGATATTCCTTTAGAAATTAACAACAATTCTTAAAACTTCAATTCTATTTTTGCCAATGCTCAATTTAATAATTACAATCCTGATATTACTCAAAAGAATAATTACAGAATAAACTTGATGAAAATCTGCTTCAATCAAAACAACAATTATTGAGAAATATCAAAACAACTTTTAAAAAAACAATCTTAATCAAAACAACTCTTAAAGGAACAAAATTAGTCAAAGCAACCTTTAAAAAAATCATTTGAATTCTGACAGTCTAGATATTTTTCAAGATAACAAACTTCAGCTCTCTTAACTTTAAGATAACAAACTTCAACCTATTAATTTCAAGGTCATAAACTCCATATTATCAAACTTAAAAAGATAAACATCATTATATCAAACATCTTAAATTATATCTTGCCAATATAATAAAAATTATGATATATTTTCTTTGCTTAAAAATTGAAAAATATTACTGGAAAAAATATTACAGATAGTGTGATAATTTTATAATTTTTTTTAATTATATTTTAATATATATATTGTATCTTTTTAAAAAACAGTAATGTTATAGGTAACAAGTTAATAAATAAGTTTTTTTGCAACAATAGCAGCTTTATCTTTTGGCAAAAAGACTTATTGATAATATCTGAGAGATTAAAACAAAAATAAAAAAAAGATAAATATAATAGGTTTAATTTTCAGATTATAAATATAGTATTTTAATAATAAAATTAAAATAAAATCAATCTAATTTTATATTTTTTTAATATTTTAAAAAATATGTTTAAATATTATAAAATAATTCTTTCCAAGATATATTTATACAAATTGAATTATCTTGAAGAATGCCTTATATGAATATTTTGAAATAAACTTCTTCAAATAAATGTCTAATTAATCAATTTCCAAATTTATTTTATGATAAATAGTATAATATTGTTATAGGGGAATAAGGTGTGATTTATTACACGATGCTATATTGGATATTGTGACATAAAACAGGTGAAATAAAGAGAATAATCGGGATAAAAAGAATAATTAGAATAATCGGGATAAAGAGAATAATTAGAATAATTGGAATATTTGGGATAATGAAAATATGTATAAATGTACCCAACTCTCTTAATAATAAAGTAGCAAATGTGCTTATTTAACAATTGAAACCTTTATCTATATGATAAAATCCCGTGTATTCTATAACTTGGTGTTATAGTTTCGCTTCATTCATGATTACGTGACTGACAGATGAAGATCGACCAAATCCAATTGCCTCTTTTGCCTACAAGATCAGAAGAAAGAAGTGTTAGTAATGATACAAACCATATAGCTAAATAGTATAAAGTGAATCTACTTAGCTGTAGTGTGATGTGCCGCGACAAGACCTGCATACAAGCGACAGACTTGTCGTTTCCTACCATTACAGTATAATAAGTATAAATAAAATAATTCAAATATTTTTAATTATTGTTAAATTTAATTAAAATAAAAGCTAATTTAAAAAAAAAACTCTTTCCCACAACACCTCCATCCGTAGAAAATTGCCTTTTTAGGAAGCTTCTTTCTTCCAAGGAAC
>CAJVPV010004296.1:0-10136 GCA_910591835.1 Acaulospora morrowiae | reverse complement strand
ATTATAAACATATAACCCTTACCAAATTTTGTCAGTGCGAATGTATATTAACGTAAATCAAAAAGTCTTTATTACTCAAAGTAGCCCCCTAAGGGCCTGGTATAAATAAAAATACTACGATTACGCCATGTACATGTGGAGCGGAGAATCTATTCATTACTTTATAAATTTTTTGATCCTAGCCTTTTCGAATAGAGTCAAGATCTTCTTTGAGTACCATTTTCGAAAAAATAATAATTCGATAATCACTTTTACCAGTGCAATATATCATATCAGTGGCAAAAATTCCGAGTTAATAGGCAGAGCCCAGACTCTTTGAGTCATGAAAATCACGTTATGTTACAGAATAAATTGAAGATCATGTATAATTATTCGTGTAACCTGCTGATTGTTGCTATAAATTCCAAATCTGATTGCTAACTCGTGGCATTCACGTTTTCTTTGTGAAAAGCTTTTTTTCACCATGCATTGCTCCACTTCCACATTCCCTAAATCTACTCTTCCCATACCTAAATAAAGACAGAAATGAGCGAAGGAAACGTTTTAAAAGGATAGTATACTTATGTTGTGTTTTTTTCATTTTTACTTGCGATTTCATTATCTTATATAGTAACAATACTTTTTTCTGCTTAACCAAACACCTATTAACATGACACATTTAGTATCTAAGATTGAAGCACTTTTATTAGACGAGCCATTAAACAGTCTTTGTGGTATGTCCGCAGTTTACCTGACGATTGAAAACAATATTTTATCTTCTCTTGAGTATATAAGAGAGATTGCAGATCATGCAGTAAACTCACCCCTTTTGAAAATAGAAGAAATTGAATGAAAAACCAAAATTTTGAAAGTGTCAATCCAAGTTAGTATAAATTATAATTTATTACCCAAGCCTTTAGTATTTGATGATGACTTTATGGTGAATGTATTAGTCTTGGTATGTCATAGCTGTAGGTTGGGGAATGCCAGCTCGGAAGAGCGATATCCTCTGAATGTCGAAAGTTTGCTCCTCCTTAACTGTGCGTGACTATCAGCCAAAACGGTGATATTTTTAAATTCTGAAAACGCACATATGCGAGCGTAATATATAAATGGATATAATGTGAAGTTGGCTTGTACCGGTATTAATTTATTATTACACTTGTTATAGATTTCAAGTGGTTATATCAGCATTAAAGGTCTGAAAGCGTTTAAAGCATTAAATATAGAGAGGGAGTTATCTCCTGATTATAGCTATGAGAAGATTGTAGCAAATATTAATATGTTAAAATACAAGCTCGAGGTATGTCTCAGATATTTTATTAAAGTGAGGCATTTTTTATTTGAAAGTTAATAACTTGTATATTAAGCACCCCGGATCAGAAATTAATACAAATCTTTATGGATCGCTTAGGCAATCTCTCAAACACATAAATCCGTCAGAACTTACGTGGCAAAATCCCGAAGCAAATATAATTCTTAACGATGATTTGGGCCTAATAAAAAATTTGGGGCGTAGACAAAAGAAAGTTTTTTTGGAACCGCGAGATAATATTTTCATCTTGATAATGCTGAAATTCCATTATCACCACATATATCGAATACTAAAGCTCTCATTCGCTTGCTATTGATATTAAGAAACATCATGATCATTAATAAGAGCTTACTAATACAGGCGTTAGAACAAGCTAATATTCATTCACCCCAAAATATACACCCAAGTCCTATTGTTTCATCTCTACCATATTAATTATTAGATAAGTATAGAGATATTGTATAAATTATTATATATTTTTTATTGTATCGGTCATACCGGCTTTGCTAATAAAGGATTCGAGTTGGGGAGATTATATATTATATCATGTGATGTGCCTTGTATTGGGATAAAAATTTATACGTTGATTTTTCTGAGTGTGATGCATGGGTACATAATTGAGTATCGAGTTATACATCCCAAATTAGATTTCACACCTAAATATAGAACAACACATTGTCAATAAACCAATAATCTTTCTATCATTCTTGACTATGTATGTTTTACAAACTTCTATGATATTCCCGATTGGTTAATAATCTTCCAGTTTTTTAATTATTCTAATTGGATGGATCATAGGAGGCTAGTGATTAGATAATCGTCATATACTGTATATACCCTTACCGATTACATTCCCATGTCCTTTTTTTCACGAAAGCATACATTATTCGTCTTGAGTAAGACATTAGCTCTAGGAATTTTATTTCTAACAGCTTATCGAGTAGTGTTGCTTTTCTCTTTTTTATCCATATACTAGTTAATACATCAAAAATTTTATTTTTCTCTGCTTAAATCATCATAAGCTTGGTCTTCTATTGATAAGCGAAAAGAAGCTGACACGTTGGAGGAGGTATTACCCAGAAAAAGAAACTATCACGCCAGGCTCACTATAATAAGAAATGCAAACTTGAAAAAGAACAATATTTAATGTTTAAGTAAAACCTAACATACCTATATTGACACTAATAAACAATATCGTTTTTGATCCAAACCGGATATGTAATACTTCTAGCTACTTTATGACAGTCTTTGGCAATTCTCTTTATATATTACGTGTGCTGGGTTGCTTTTGTGTAACAGATTGGTTGCTTAAGTTATTTATATGAGTATACTTTGTATATTATGCGACAATAGGCACATAATCACCATTAGGTGACTCAGTACTTAGACAAGGGCGATTCACTTAGTACGCAAAAATATATGACTAGCCATAAAATAGCTTTATTCCATGATAAAATATTTATCTATATATTTCATGCACAAGGTGGAGTTGAAGACTTGTATTTTAATATCTTTTGGTAATATTCCTAGCATCGAACTCAGAGTACTACCCAAGGACTATACACGTACAATAAAATAAATTATTTGAAAATGAATGGAAAAGTGTACCTATTCTCCCATCAGATCGTGTATCGACTTCAAAAAATAAGTTCCGGTATAAAATTTCCACAAGAATTTTAATAACCGAGACCCTTATTAGAGAAGCAAATGCTGCTAAAAATAATATATATAATTCATTTGAAATTCCTTCTGAATTTTCCGTATTGGTGAATAAAGATATTATCGATAGCACCTTGTTAAAATTAGATAAAAACTTATGGATTTCATTCGGAGTTTAACCAGGGTTTAAAGGGAAAATCAAAAGAAGGGAAGTGAGACAACATCTCCGGTTAGGATGGCAAAGATTACAACATACATTGGATTTTCAAAGTAAAAATGAATTTTCGGCTACAAATATCACAACAAATATTTTTAATCCAGGTTCACCACGGATTACAGAAAAAGAAAAGATCTGAATAATTACATCAGTATATAAATGGCGATCTCCTACAGAAATAACTGGGTTCCATTGCTTAATAAATCTGGAATGTGTCATCGATGTTAATAGTCAAACCTTGCTTCACCTAGAATTATTAGATAATTTCGATGCTGTGGAAAAAGCAATGGACACAGTGAATCATTACTATTTTCATACATTAGATCACCCATCACATAGAAGCGAAAGTTTCTGGAAAAACTTTATTGAACATTTCGATGCATTTACCTTGAACAATCTATTTCCTTATACTAGTTCTAATACTGCAAGTAGTCACAATTCCGATCATCAAAAGTGTGTTGATAGATTGCTTTACGATCTCTACCCTTTATTTAATTCTATTAACCGATTTTTAAAAAAATATTATGGGAATCTATATGAGAAGCTATTCAATTTAAAGTAGGGATCATTTGCATTTCGACTTTTTGGAATTTTCCCTGTGATTGCAATCAATTACAATACGATTAGCGACTATCACTGGAATGAGAATAACAAAGCAAATAGTTTCTGTTGTTTAGTTGCATTGAATGATTTCGAGGGAGGTAAACTTTGTTTTCCTCAACTTAAAATAATTGTTCCACTTCAACCTAGGCAGGTTATATTATTCTCCTCACGTTTATTGCTTTATAGGAACTTTGTAGTTACTAAAGGAATCTGCTATAGTGTAGTATATTTCGTATATAGTTTATTTTTTCACCATCAGTGGGATTTCTCGAATTTTATAACAATCTTAGGGATGGGGTGGAAAAAGATGCTCGTGGGTCGTTGTTTTCATGATTCCTCGACAAGATTTCAATGATGCATGAGATCTGAATAATCAAATCACACTTTCCCAACCAAAAAAAAGTCAAACCACAATACCAGAAAAAGCGTGTGATAAAAGGCGAGGAACTATCAACTTGAAACATACATGATGAGGTTTAAAGGCAGAGGATCCAATACCCGACGAATCATAGTTCGATGATGTATTCGATGTAAAAATCAGCTGGTTAGGTAAATAAAAAATAGATTAGATAAATAACTATAAATTTATGTATGTAGAAGGAAGGTGGAGAAGCGGCTAAAGACATAATAGCGTTTTATACATGGAAATTTGTAAAATCTTGTTTATGTATCCCGCTATGAAAAGCTAGGCAATGCAATGCTTGAAAATAAAAATTTTATATTGCATCTGTTTTTGGGTGATTGTTGGTTTATATACATGCAATAAAAGTTACACGAATTGATCAGGGGATAATGTACACGATAAAACTACTGAAATTACGCCTAACACGTCATTGTTTTATTATAGGATAAAATCCATGCAATTACGAAACGAAATACATTTTCTGTAATAGCAGAGCTAGTGTCAAGACACATAAGGCAGATACAAAAATACATTTTGCTTAGGATTCTACAAGAATGTGGATAACACCTGTAGGAGGACCCTTATTGAAATAATCGGAAATCAAAGTCTGCGGTTGCATAACTCTATATTTTATACCACTGGGGTGGAATGCATGAATAATAAGAGACATTTTTAAATTGAGGTGGTAACTGGTTCTGAATTTCAGTTTCAAGATCATTATCTTTCACTCCACTAGGGATTGTAATTGTTTGAATAACAGCATCTCTTGGAAGACTGGTGAATGTGTGAACAGAATTAATAAGGCATTCGAGACTAATAGTTACAGTATATATGTTGCTAAAATTCATAGATCCTTGATGCAATTGATGCAATTATTTGACACAATTAATTGAGTCACTATTAAAACATATAAATAATTAAATCATGACACAATTATTTTTGAGGATTTTGGGAATTGAGTCAACAGCAAAATAATTTATGCCACATGTATACTAATAGTAGCCATTACTGTGTTTTCTAAATATAAAATCCATAGTGAGTGGAAATTTCACTTTTATATGTATTTACTGTAAACAATCATACCTTTAGCATAAGTTAGTATAAAGTGTTAAAATTCATGGGAAGATGTTGTGTGAGATATGAAGTATCCTAAGAAATAAAGCCTCTCTGGACTTGCTTATTTATATCTCCCTAAACTTGCTAGAATGATCTGACATGTTACTGACTACTTTATCAAACAAATCTCCGATTTATAGCAATAGTAGAATTATATAAATACCAGAAACAAAGAAATTTTCAAACCTGCCACAATTCAGCCTTTATAGAAAGTATTGTCATATGTAACTAAACACTAAGGTATGTAATATGTGAAGTAATAAGTCATAGATACATGAATAAAATCTCTTTTATCTCAGCGATCGTACAAAGTTAGTTAATTACAATGACGATCCTAAATTGCGAAGATTCCAAAGCCGCATAACTAACATTTTCTGATAAGAAACAACGAGCTATTCATCTTTATTGCCTTTTCGAAATTTGTTTTCACATATTCTTATTACAAAATATATATAATATAGAAACATTTTCTTAATCTATAAAAGATAAAAAATAATATGGTACATTGATGTAATTGCACATGTTTCATGAATTTCTAGTGTCGATCCTAATATTATGTAATTGGTTAATAATTTTTTCAGTTTTTAATTATGCTATATACATTTATTTTTATCAAAATAAATACAAACATGTTATTTTTTATAATCTGTTTTCCAATAAAAAAATCACAATAAGTTAAAAGAGCCATAAGGGAAATGGGCTTATCATTTCTCATTAGTAGTTTTATCGAGAATCATATGTTATAGGAATTTGAAATTTCCAGATCATCATGATCCTTAACTTTTTTACTTTGTCAGTAAGATTGTGTTTTACTGAAGACAGTTACATTAAGTGGTTAACCAAAAAAATGATGAAAATATTTGGTTTTGGAATAAATTTAATGATCCTGGATGGTATAAAAATATTTTATTTTTTTCTCTTGTAAAATAGATACCAATAATGTTTTATAACACTAATTTAAAGTAATGTATTACTATTTAATGTATTGCTGTTTAATTAATATCATAAAATATATTTATAATTACTATTATTCTATATTTAGGAACATAAAAATGAGCAGTAATAAGAAAACCACCATCAAAACTAAAGATTCTTCTGCTTCCAAAATCAATGATAATAATGTCTTTAAAAACAATTATTCTAGTAACCTATTGTTTTCCACACCAAGAACTAGACAACAAAGCAAGTCAAAACAATCTTTATCTTGTAAGTTTTATGTTATAAATACTCTATAAAGCATTTTATTTATTTTCACCATGTTGAAATATAATTACTGAAGACATACATGGTAGCTAACAGGATTATGTCTTAAATAAAAATTAGATAAGCAGACCTGGAAAAAAATATCAAAAGATAATTTAAAACATGATAAGAAGAATGATAATAATTTTTGGTCAAATCCTGATCAATGGAATGATATATTGGATCAAGCGTATAATTAATTTATCTTTTCTAAAACATATTTTTTTTATTTGTATGCCATTTGGCAACTTTTTTTTTATGAAATAAAACACATAATATCATTTCCTAGGGCCATTATAACATGATGTGATTTCACAGTTATGATGCAATATGGTATTAATTGATTTTTTTTTTACTTTTTGATATCACACACTCTTATATACATGTGTATCTTTTGATCCCAAACTAAACGAAGAAATATTCAAATCAGAAGTTTCAGAGTTAGTATCTGATTCTGATTCTATGATAGAATACTTAACCTTATTTTTCTTGCTTTTATTTTGCTGTAAGCAAGAATCAAAAGAACCCGACTGATTATTGTATAGCAATAAAGCTTTGCTTCTATTAAATTTATACACAGGTACTATTATGGATTTTCCTTTCGATAAGATTTTTGATATAAAGAGTTGTTCTTATCCAATCATCCGCTGCATCAGTTACAATTTCTGCTCTATATGTCTGGAGCCCTTCATCATCATATTTTTAACTGGTGAATCAATCAAACCTTAACTTGATATAATTGGAAAATTCAGGATGATGTTTTACGATTAATACCTAGGTTGGAATTGTAATAGATATATCTTATTTGTTAAATCAACTACATTCTGCACTTGAAGTAAAAGTAAGCTGAATTATGGTTCATCCAATTGGATGTATAGTCATTTTCCTGAAAAATCTACTATTTTTATCTTCAGAACTTATTTGTCTAGTGATTTTTTTATCAATATGCTTGAGAACTTTATCACTACACATAGCTAGCCCAAAAAATTCTGGTTCGAGACAGCAGTTGACTTCTTGATCTCTAAATTTGACTTTGGCTATATTTATGATAAGTTATATTATGTTATATATTTGATTGAAAAAATAATCAATAATTAAAAAAAAAAAAAAAAAACTCTTCCTGTCAATCAATTTTTTACTTGAAAATTTTCTTATTTGGTAATAGTCTTCCAAGAAACACTTTTCTCCCAGCACTCTCAAGTACACTCAACCACTAACTAACTTCCAACATGGAGCATCCTACAACAAACAGTAACAAAAAACAATTTCTACATACTACTATCCATCAGGATTGAAACCAACTTTTCCAAATATACTATTTCAACCTTAATAATAATACAATTAACAGAACAGAATTTGCAAGATCTCTCCTCATTACCAACCTTACAAACTTCCCTAATTAATTTCTTATTATAAAAGAAGGAAAAAACATTGAGAAAATCGTCAAAGCAGGCACTACAAATGATATCCATATTCTTAACTTTACAATGAAAATGTTCAAAAAAAAAGATCAAGGAAACTTCCTCAAATTCGTATCTCAATCTTCAACACCAGAAACACCCCTCTTAACTTCCAATATATTAGTAACCTAGTGAAAAAAATGGAAAAAATCCAACTCAACACTGAACTCTATAACCATCTTCAAGAATTTTTTTCTCTCTTCCAAGAAATTGCAAAAAACTCTAGTCGGCTTACCCTGAAAATAATTGTCTGCCTATCACTTCTCCTGTTCTCCAAAAAAGAAATGTTGATCAAACAGTCACAATGTATACACATGCAAACTCCCTGTCTATCACTTCTTCTTCTTCCCAAATTGGAAACCCCATAGAAATTAGTGAAACATCTGATGAACCAATGAAACTCTCTGACCTCTATCCACCAAATCCTAAAAATAACAACTTAACAAGTATCTCAGTACTACCTTCTAACCTATAAACTCTCTTTCTAGTCTCAATATGAAAATCAGTACCATCTATCCAACCAACCAATCAAGTATTATGATAGTGGATGACATTGTCGATCTTGACGAACTCTCTAAGTCTCCTCCCCAGCCCACTAATTCAAAAAATTTATCTTTTTCAAATCCTTCTAACCAAACCACCTCCTGATCACCATCTTTCAATAACCAAATCCAAGAGGAACTCCAACAAATTAGAGATATTAAACAACATGAAATTCTCAGAGAAAGCATCAAACAACTAGCCAAAAAATTATTAGCAGCTCTCAATAATATTAATACTATTATTGAAACAATTAATGAAATCCGTAAGGCATCCAAATACCCTCCACACTTCTTTCAAGCAATCATTAGCAAACTCAAACACAAGGACCATACATTCTTCAGTACCTTCACAAACAAAGAGCACATAATGTCCTCTCAGCAAAAAGAATTCATTAATATTGAGAAAGACTTCCAAAAAAAATATAAAAATAAACACAATCTCTCTTTTATTAATTTTAAAACCAGGAAAAAAATTTGTGTCATAATTTGTATTATTCTTTTTATTATTTTTCTCAGAACCATTGATATTGAGAACCTTCCCTTTTATGAGCTAGCTAGTATTCTCTCTTATCTTATTAATTATTTTATCAGAAAACTACTTTTCTTTGTCAAATACACATCTCTCAAAGAAGCCCTTAACAAATACTTTGATGAAATTCTTTCTGATCTCCCATAAAACCCAAAGGATATTCCATCCCAAGTTAAAATTAAACTCCTATGCAACCTCCCAATTACTGACAAGTCCTATCTCATTCAAACACTCCGCATTCTTCGCTTTTATTACAAGTTTGATAAGCTCCCTGAAACATATTTTAAATCAAATCCTCAACTTCCTGACAACTCCAATGAGCTCTTAACAAAATACAAAACTATCTTTCCTATCAAAAAAAGGAGTGAATTATTCAAACTTTCGGACTACAAAAAATATCTTTGTGAGGAATACCAAGTACCATTCAAATTACCTGACACCTATTTCAAACTTCCTCCTCCCAAAAAACTTCTTTCTTCTACATACCATTTACTTAAATCCAAAATATTCATCTTTTTCCCTTCAATTCAAGAGATAGCACATTAACTATCTATGAATTAATAACTTTTCTTCGCAAAACTTATTTTTTCAAATTATTATCCAAAGATTATTTTTTTATTCAAACAAAACTTTCCTCTTTATCTAGCAAAATTCTTAATCTTAATACTAACATTTCTTTACCAATAACTGATCCACCTGAGATTCCTTCTCTTCTCAAAACTCTCTTAAAAAAATATATATTTTCCACTTCTTTTTCCAAGGACTGGGTTGATATTCTATTTCACTCAGATACAAAGTCACCTCTTCCACAAAATTATGAAGAGGTAAATGAAATTGCAGAAATAAACTTTCCAATCCTGAACAAAAAATACCTCAGAGAAAATATTATTAAAGCCTATAAACATTTCTTATTTGACAAAATTTCTGACACTTGGATTACTATTTCTAGAAAACCCCAACTACCTGACTTGTCATCATTTGCAAACTTTATCACAAACAATAATCTTAACATCAAACTGCCAATTATCAATGATTCTAACTTCTCAATCAAAATCTGTAAATTAAGAGAAC
>CAJVPV010004295.1:0-10137 GCA_910591835.1 Acaulospora morrowiae | reverse complement strand
GTTGTTTTTCCGTACCGTTCGTTTGTAAAGATTTAGCCGGAAGCTTGATTTTTAAGGGAGGTGAGGTCTTTGAAGAACTTGCAACCGCTGTTGGTGAATTGATCGCAGGTAGAACGATTTTTTTCTTCGTGATCGGAGCGCCATCCTCCTTCTTATGACCTTTCCTCTTGACAGGAACTTTTTTGTGTCCCATTTTATGATTTTATGTTAACAGCTATTGGAATTACATATTGTTAACTTCATCTTGAATATTCATGGTTAAATTATTTAAACAATTTCATTGGACAATTTATTAAATATAAAAGGTAGTGCTGCGCCCGTTTTTTCAAGGTTAAACAGGGATGTCAACAACCGTGACGTCTTACCTTCGTGGAACCCTTGCAAAATTTATACTTTTTCGGATCGCTTAGGATTAATTGTAGGCGCATATCTTAGTTAAGGTAATGGCCTCTTCAATTACGATCTACGTATGCAAACCATATGACCATGGCAAATTTGAAAATTACCTGGTAGGTGGGGCAAAACGTGGCGCAGAACAGGGACAGATTTGTATAAATTAAAGGCGATCTTATTTTAAAACGGCAAATTTTGAATTGTACTAGTACGTATGAGTAATGTAGTGTTATTGTATATGACCTTTTTCTGCCTCGATCAAAAGAGAAACAATAGTTGTTTAAAAAAAAAAAATTATTCACGCACCCTTTAGTTATCTCATAAAGAAATAAGTGTCGTCTTGACTATATTGAACAGCACTTGACCCCATTTGACGCATATCCTCCCCCTTGAAATAACTACAAAATCAGAGTGTATGTCAACAGCCAACGACGAGACCATTGACATTGATGACGATTTGACCTTTGGTTCGATCGATGCCAGTTTTATTAAAGGTTGGACAATTTGCGTGCTCTACTTGCAAGGAAGCGTCAAATAACCTACTTTAAACTTTAAAATATATAAGACAACGGCAATAGCACCGAGGAGTTAAATATTGTTGGTGATAACAAACTCGACGTGTCTCGGTTGCTGGGTCAGGACACCGACAATGCTTCTTCGAACGCATTGAGAATTATAAATGACGGTAAGACAAAGCGGAACAGCAAAGGTCCTCGTTGGAGTGCGGCTGCTCCTTCGAGAACCACACAAATGACTTTGAAAGAACAAGAAAGGGTATACATTTCTTTCAGCCTTTTTGATTCGCGCATGTATCCTAGGGCATGAATGTTGATTAAATTTCATTCATAATTTACATTTGTATATTGCAAGGTTATTGATGAAATCAAGAAGGAGAATTTTAGTTTGAAAATGAAGGTGTATTTTTTGGAGGAGAGACTGAGTAAACTTGGACCAGACGAAATGGTATTTAAGAATTTCTTTCTTTTTCTTTTAAATCTCAATGTGTTTCTGTCTACCTAAGACCTTCATTCAAAATCATGTTTTATTTAGGAAAGGGCACTAAAAGAGGTTTGAAATCTCATGTTATCGATGTGACAGAATCGATCATGTACTCAACAGATCTTTTCATTCACCTTTGACAGAACGTGGACATCAAACTTCAGGTTCACGATCTAAAAAATGAATTGAACAAAAAAAATAAGATGCTTAAAGAAGCTGAAAAACTGGTTCTTACGCGTTCCAGTGCGGATTGTCCCTTGCAGCATGGCATGTCACAGCTGGAAGAAGCCGCCTATCGAAAGGCCATCGCTTCTGCCGAAGAATTAAGCCAAGAAAATAGCGTTCTTCATCGCAAATACGCCGAGCAACAGGTGGAGAACAAACGTCTTCGCGAATTGTTAAGCAAAACGAAGTTGGATGCAAATGTCAATGGAGACTCTCCACTTTACGGGATAACGGATAGTAGGAGCTCTAGTGATCAAGGAACTGAAGTTTCTGCATTACAAGAAGCATTGATTAAAGAAAAGGAGGAAAAACAAGCGATTTCACAAGAAGCTGAAGGTCTTAAACAACAGCTTCGTGATTTCCAACATCAATTGATAGAATCAAACACTGAACTGTCAAAGTTACAGGAGGTAACATTAAAGAATTATGAAAGTTTTAAGAAAGCTGGTTTGGATGGAAATATTTTGTCAAATGATCCAGAAATACTCAAAACTATAAAAAACGCTGAAAACAAGGCAAGACAAGAGGAAATCGAAAAGCATAGCACGTTGATTCAACAATTGAAAGGGGTATGTGAGAATACGTGAATATGATTTCCCTGATTTATAATACGTAGAATTTGTATACTTAATTTTCAACGAATCTTTATTACAGCAAATTGCAACTCTTAAGTCACAGCTTGTTTCACGAGCAAGTGAAAATGAAGATTTACACTCTGACTATGAAATTATCAGAAGTCGTCCCATAAGCGCCGCTTCGTCACGTGGTGATATTTCTTCTAGATTTTTGAATGGAGACTTTAGTGAACAATACGAAGAGGTGCTCTAGAGATTTATTCTTGTTCGAGATTTAGATATGTTGATTTTAACTTAGACTTATTATTGATCTCAACAGAGCCTTGGTCATTTGCGAGATAAGGTTGCGGAATTAACACTTCAGTTACGCGGAAAATGCATGGAGTTTGACCAGCTGGTCATTGAGTTTGACGCAAATAACATCGCACATTCCAAAACCATTCGAGATCTGGAAGAAGAAATGGATAGAATGGAAAGTCAATTTGGTGAAGAAACGGCAATGTTAAGAGAGGTGTGTAATCTGAAAATAATGAAAATCTGATTCAGAGTTTGTAAAATTTGAATTCCTTATAAATTGATTATTTTCACGAAGGACTTAGAGGCAATGCACCGTGAAAACGATCAACTGGTGCAAGAACTTGACACGTTACATAATATTTGCCGAGAAAATGATTTACAACATCATGAATCCATCGAGGAGACAAAGTCTCAGTTGGATAATCAAAAACAAGAGATAACAGATCTGATGCAATCTCTTGAAAAAGTAGGTTATTTAATTAACACTTTCGTAAACCGTGATAGATATTTTTTAAAACGCTATGATTATTCCAGACCAAAAACGAGTTGGAAACAAAATCGAAAGAGTTGTTAAATTTCACAGAATCTCTTAAGAAGGTTTGTTTTTTTGATAAATTAATGATTTTGATGACCTAAAACTAGAAATTTGAAATATGTACGTATAATGAAAACTTAATACAGTCGAATAACCAAGTAACATCCTTGGAACAATCACTTAACGAGAAAGATGAAGAATTAAACGAAATTCGCAGTCTGTTAGAATCGAAAATAAAAGAAGCTGAGTCCGAAGAGAAATTACACGAAGAAATGGTTTCTGACTTGAGAGGGGTATGTTTTTTTTTAAAAAAAAAAAAGGTGTCTACAACAATACAAAACACAATATCGACAGCCTTACTTGAGGTCATATTTTTTATTAATAGAAACTTTCGATGAACAAGACGAAAATTAACGAAATGAGTGCGGTTAAGGATACTACCGTTAAGCAAATAAGTCTTCTTCGACAAGAATTGGAAAACTATACGACTCAAATGAATGAGATCAAACAGAACCTAAGTTATGAGATTGAACAACGAAATGCCGCTGAGACAAGAGAGAAGGAATTAATCGATGAAAGAAACAGTGAAAGGGAAAATTACGAAAAAGAATTGGAAAAATTACGTAAAGACAAGAAGGATAGTGAAAAACAGCAAGATCAAAAATTGAATGAACTGATTGAGGTTAGATACTATATTTTAGTTTCAGGTATTACTCGAAACGCATATTAACAGAAAATTCGTCGTCGTTTGCTTTAGAAACTTTCAGTGGCAGAACAACAGATATTGGATCTTGGTATGACAATTCAAGAACGCGAAGCCGATCTCCAATATGTTAGGCAGCAACTCAGTAATCAAGTTGGTCGTACAAAAGATGCAGCTGATCGATACGCAAAAGAACAAGAAAGACTTCGAGTGGTACGAGTATTAAAATATCTGAAATTGCATCTCAACATATTCAAATATTTTTTTTGATCCTTTCAGGAGTTGGATACAATGCGACATGAATCTGAGAACTTGCGCTCACAATTAGAATCCATTGGAGATGAACTAGAGAATAAAAAGACACAAGCTATGGAATATGAAAACGAAATTAAACATTTGGTGCGGATTGCTTGTTTTTAGGAAGTAGTTACACAAAAATTTTCATAATACTAATTACAATTTGGGATTCAGAATAATTTACGTGTAAAACTAAATGAAAAGCTAACTGCAAGCGAAGCAGCTCGTTCAAAGGCCGAAGAAGTTTTCCGTAATTTGCAAATGGATGTTCGCGACAAAAATTCGACAATTGAAGAGCTGAAGGCTCAAGTTGCTCATCTGGAAAATAATTTAACCCAAGAGAAGAAGGTACTTTGTCGACTCGAACTGTAAATTAAATTTTGATCCGTTAATAAGCTAACATTCTTTATTTGTAGTCGACATATTCAAATGAAACTCAATATCGTGATCAGATTATTGAGCGCAATACTCTGTTGATGACGACTTATCAATATTTGGATACAATAATGTCAGATGGTACAACCAAACAAGTACACAGATAATCTCTAATTATAATTAAAATCCCTCTTGTTGGTTGATGTCTTTTCTTCATGAATTCTAAAACTTTTGTTTTCTATAGTCTATTCATCCCAAGCCGTCCGCTAATTTCGCGATATTTCACGAGCATTTGTTGGCAAAGCTTAAGACACTTAGTCATGTTTATAATACTTTTGATCGACGAGCCAAGGAAATAGACAATCGTTGGCAAGAACAATATGAGTAAATATTTATTAACTAAATAATTTGTTCCTTTTCTTTCGTGTGTAATGATATATTCCTTGTTATTTGGCTCAATATAGATCACTTAAGAGTCAGATGGATATAAAATTAAGGTTATTAAATAAATTTGAAGGAATGATACAAAAGGCTTCTACCGCTCAGAAAGACTGGCGAGAACAGACAAAAAAGAATCAAGGCGAACTTGAAGCCGCGAGGGTGTGTACATTTTTAACTATCAAAGAACCTTTGATCACATGTTAAACATTCTCATTTATAGAACACAAACGAAGAACTTATCGAACAGCTGTCGACTTTACGTGAACAGCTTGACGAACTTCGAGCTGTAAGTGCACGCGCCGAAGAACTTGAAAGCAAATTAAGAGAAAGCGATAAGCGTAACAGGGCATTTGAATCACAAATGAAAGAAGAAGAGAGGAAATATGATTCACGTCTCAAAGATTTAGATTACAAGGTACGGCAGGCCGAAGAAAGATTAAAGGTGGAAAAGCAGGGCGCCAAAGAAAAAGTTGAATCATTGATTGAAAATGTCAAGTACGTCTTTTCTTTTGAAAATGTATACATTGATAGTTTGAATAGTTGATAATATTTTTATTCTTTATAGGGACCTTGAGACACAGTTACAAGCCCAAAATCGACGAAACACGCAATTACAGGAATTAATCTCTATTCAGAAAGCTTCAATGGAGGTTGGATAATTTTTTACCAAATTCCCTATGCATTATGTAATCATAAGGTTAAGCGATTTTCTTAATATTCTTAAGGCAACTAATGAATCGAAAGCGATAGCCGCAAAAGCAGAAAATACTTTTGCTATGCTCAACGAACAACTTCGCGAACAACTTGAAGAGAAAAACAAATCCATTGACAATGAAAGGCAGAGGGTGAAGAATCTGGAAGAACAGGTTAGCACTTAACTAAAAACTTTGCAGATCAACTAATTTAATGAATGAATGATAATCTTAAACAAGCTTATTTGTGTATGAAAGTTCGCTAGTTTAATTGAAGAGCATAAACGACTATGTGTGACAATCGAAAAGCGAGAAGCTTTATTAAACAAAGCGCTTGGTGGGCTACAGGTAAGATGATTTGGTTACTTTTATTTCAAAGGTTGAACTTATTAAAATACTGAATTCTATACGTAGATGATCAATCAACGAAAAGATTTGGTTGAACATACAGTATTTCAAAATTTGCGCGAAGTTACCGAGGAAGTTCGATCGACTCTTCTTGATGGCGAAGGTCATCGAAGACATTCTTACCAACCACCACCCTACATTAATCCACCTTGGAAACCAGCTGGAAATAATCCGTCTCTAGCTAAAAAGGTTGTTAGCCCCAAAGCGACATCATCTAAAACGACTTCCATTCCAACTTATTCCTCATCATCAAAAATAAAAGCTGTGAGCAATATAAAATCGGGAATACCAACTCGAGCATCATCTAGTGAAAAAACACACGGTTCTTCCGCTTCTAATCACAATAACAATAGCACGACCACTCAACGAGGAGTCTCTCCAAAAGAAGCAAAATAATTCAAAAAATTTTGTACCAAAATGCATGTCATTCATAAAAAAAAAAAAAAATCTTAAATCCCATAATTTTATTTAATTTTTGTACGGTAAAACTCCCTTCAAATGTTAATGTATGATGGTCTGTAGATATTGAATGTTTCAAAATGCAAAGCAAAGTTAGAACACTTAGCATTAAACAGAGATAATGAAATTTTTTCATAATATAATTTTAATAGAACATAGCAAACATCAAAGATTTTACAATACGGATGTTTTTTTTCAAATATTCTCATGTAGCATTACCAATGATTTGTAAAATAAATATTTTAGAAAAGTGCGTTATGAGGTTATGTATTGTCTATTGAGTTTCTTGCCAAATAATTCCGCCTTGAAAATTATATAAAATTTTTTAATATTTATATATTTAAATATTAGAATAAAATGATATGCCGTATACATTATATACTAATTTATAATTTCTTTTATTTCATATTTTGCTTTTTTAAAAATTTTCATTAATAATCGTGATACAAAGGAATTGCGTTCAGAAACGACCATACCAGAAGGGGCATACTCGATTACAATCACGTGTTTTATTTACAAGTTGCCTAAATTTGGGTGTTTCCAGGGTGTCGCGTTTGAATTCTGCCTTCGTTGACGGCAATCCCGGATTGCAGAGCTTATTATACAGGGCACTATATGATTTTTGAAAAATTTCTCGTACTGCTAATAGTGTTCCTAGTTCATCAACAAAGGATAACATCTCTTTTACTGATGCCGGTACTGTAATCTGACCAATATGAAGCATAAAATATGTTCCTCTTTCAAGATTTAACGTATAAAAGTCAATCGTATAATCTACATGTTTGAAATTAAAATGGTTAAACCAATTTGTATTTAAAAAAATGCATTATAATAAACTTTCTTACCAACACATTGGAAACCTATTATGTTAATGTCAACACCTTTATCTATTGAAAAATCAGCACAATCCTTCATGAACACGCCAATTCGAATAAGGTCATTACAATTTTTGTGCACATTGTTTTTTTGCGATGGCGGACTGACTTCGCCCACAAATACTACAGCTTCTGTTTGAAGTTGATGAATAACTGAGACGGCAAAATCCGGTTGCTTACTTCTTCCTTCAAATTTTTTTGATCTGCTTTCATTTAAAGCTGTATTAGGCCATTGAACGATGTGTTTATCCGGATGATGAAACGCGCCTTTCATAATATAATCCAAGTAATTTGTAATTAATGTTATTTCACTAGGCTCGTTCCTGATTTCTTCACTAGGTAATGTTTCCAGACCCTTTAAAATTACATAACCCAAATTTTCCTTCAAGAGTTGATCATCTGTAAGCTCTTTGAGAAACCAGTCCATGGCATCGTCACGAGACTTTTTCGCTTTCTTGATAGACTCCCGAAATTTTAATTCACATTCTAAATTAAGCGTTGCACACTGGATAGGGATGATCCGTCGATGTATTTCATCAAGTAATTGTGAACCAAATATGGTGATCATCGTTTTTGAATGTGATCCAGGGGTTAATAAAAAAATTGATGATAAAGACAAGATTTCGTGAACATTGGATTCCACAGTTAAACCACCATTTTTTGAAATTTTAACTGATTCGTTCTGATACTGTCTGAATAGCTGAGACACATTGATATTCCTTATTTTATAATCATATGTGTGTTCGTTTCTCTCAAAATAAATATCACCAACATCATCAACTATTAGACTGTCATCATCTTTCTCGATCTGTCCAATAAATAAATTATCGATCGGAGAATACCTTCCTGGTGAAATATAGTCATCGTTGTTTGATCTTTTAAATATCCTTTCGTCATAAAAATCAAGATTCATTCGTTTTTTTGGAGTAACAAGTTCATTCTGACGACGTAAACGGTATCGATATAAGATCGAGAAAAGAAAACTGTATAATCAGACTATTAGACAAACTTACCTCCATTTTTTGAAATTCTAATGTTAATTTATTACTTGATATATCGTGCTCGGTTATAACGTTAGAATCAATAAGACATTTATGTTGTTTCTAAGTTATCTGAAATTAGTAATGATATCAATCACTGCCTACAATACAAGCATAGATACTAACTTTTTTCTCTTCAACAATTATTTGATTAACGCGAGTTTTGTTTTGTTCGTCTTGTATCCGTACACTATTCCAATACTTTTCTACGTTAGAAGAACCCAAATGTTTATCAATCGCGTTGTATAGGCTTTCTGCTTTCTGGGAGTATTCATCATTCATAGAAGCAAGTTTTTTCAACGTTCTCCGCAAATCATCTTCAGCTTGATATTTTTGAGAAAATTGATATCCTAGTTTCTTGAAAAATTTACTGGCCGTAAAACCCTGTGAAATGACTTCTTTCAGAATATAGATGTGATTCTATAAAGTAAAATGCATAATATTAATACAAACAAACTCAATAACAATCGACTAAAAAATATAATACATGCCATCGTCGTCTAAAAAAAAAATATTGTAATGCTTTAATCATTAGCGAAAAGTTAGTAAATAATATTTCATTCTTCAACCCAACTTTTTTCAGTTATGGTAAGACCAATGCATCTCAAATAATCTTAATGCATTCATTTCTCCGACAACACCAAAGCGAGTGATCTCCAATGGAATTACAAGCCAGGTAAATGCTAGCTGCCAAGAGCCAGAACACTACCATATCCTAAAAAGTTATAACAGTATTCCTCCGACAACACCAAAGCGAGCGACCTCCAATGGAATTACAGGCCAGGAGAATACCGGGTTTGCAAAGACATAAATTAAACTTAACTGAAAAAAAGACGCGTCGCAGATATTTATTGAAAGAAATGATCAACACGCACGTTATAAAAAATAATTGATACGTGACATAACATATGTGATCGCATATTTGTCACCTTATGCTTATCCAGCATATCAGATAGCATATACAGTATACAGTATATTGTTAAAGGTAAAAATGGTTATACAAAAAGATAAAGGAATAAAAGAAAGGGATTAAGAATATTATAGTAAGTAAGTATATCGAATATCAAGTATATCAAGTATATTGGATATATCAAGTATATTTGATATATTTGGTATATCAGGTATATCAAATATATTGTATAGTAAAGAAATATAAAAGTAATAAATAAATCAAATTAATGGAGGATTGTTACATAATATAAGTCAAATCAAATCAACTAACTTGCTGTATTACACTATAACAATATGATGATTCAATTCAATTTAATTTTCAATTTTTAGGTTTATATTAAATTTAATATATGAATAATCCATTATTATTTTTAATAGTGTTTCAGAACTATAAGTATATATAATAAAATTAAAAAAAAATTTTTTTTCATAATTAAAACAAATTTATACTGTTTATTAAATTTTTTATAAAAAAAACAAATAATATATGATGCTATAATAAAACAAATAACTTAGTCTTATTTTACTTATTTTTTATTGACTTATTTTTTATTTTATTTTTAGAATTAGTATTTATTTATTTATTTATAGCATATGTAATTATTTATAGTTTATATTATACATGTGATAGAAATTATTGAATTAAGTTAGACACAATTAAAAATAAAGAATTTAACAATTGAATCAAATCATATTTTTTTATAGTTGGCATAATTATTTTGATGCAATTATTTTGACACAATTATTTTGATACAATTATTTTGACACAAATATTTTAATACAAATATTTTAATGCAATTATTTAATATAATTATTTTGATACAATTATTTTGATATAATTATTTTTATAAAAATTAAATTAATACAATTAT